>JAQZBX010007111.1:0-30207 GCA_029593785.1 Cabassous unicinctus
CAATATCTCTAATGAATATAGATGCAAAAATTCTCAACAAAATATTTGCAAACAGAATCCAGAAAAACACATTAAAACAATTATACACCATGATCAAGTGGGTTTCATCCCAGGTAGGCAAGGGTGGTTCAACACAAGAAAATCAATTAGTGTAATAAACCACACTGATAAATTGAAGAAGGAAAATCACATGATTCTCTCAACTGATGTAGAATGGTATTTGACAAAATACAGCACCCCTTCTTGATAAAAACACTCCAAAAGATAAAAATAGAAGGAAGCTTTCTCAACATGGTAAAGTGCATATATGAAAAATGTACAGCTAGCCTAACACTCAATGGTGAAAGACTGAAAGCTTTCCTGCTGAGATCAGGAAGAAGACAAAGATGCCCACTGTTGGCATTGTTATTAAATATTGTGTTAGAAGTTCTAGCTAGAGCAATTAGGCTAGATAAAGAAATAAAAGACACCCAAATAGGAAAGGAAGTAGTAAAACTTTCACTATTCACTGATGATATAATCCTATATTAGAATCTACTGAAAAATCCACAACAAAGCTACTAGAACTAATAGACAATTTCAGCAAATGGCAGGACACAAGATTAATATGCAAAAATCAATAATATTTCTATACACTACTGATTTGCAATCTGAGGAGGAAATCAGAAAAAAATTTCCAATTATAATAGCAACTAACAATCAAATATTTAGGAATAAACTTTACCAAAGACATAAAGGACCTGTATTCAGAAAACTAAAAAACATCGCTAAAAGAAACTGAAGAAGACAAATAAATGGAAGGACATTCTGTGTCCATGGATTGGAAGACTAAATATCATTAAGATGTCAATTCCACCCAAATTGACTTACAGATTCAATGCAATCGCAATAAAAATGCCAACAGTATTTTTTGCAGAAGTGGAAATATCAATTATCAAATTTATTTGGAAGGGTAATTGTCCCCCAATAGTCAAAAATGTCTTTAAAAAGAACGTAGTTGGAGGATTCTCACTTTCAGACTTTAAAACATATTACCTAGCTACAGTGGTAAAAATGGGCAAAAGACTTGAAAAGACAATTGTCCAAAGAAGAAATACAAATGGCAAAGAAACACATGAAAAAATCTTCAACATCACTAGCGGTTAGGGAAATGCAAATCAAAACTACAATGAGATACCATTTCACACCTATTAGATGGACACTATTAAAAAGTCATAAAACTGTAAATGTTGAAGATGCTTGGAGAGACAGGAATGCTTATTCACTGTTGGTGGGAATGTAGAATGGTACAGCCACTGTGGAGGACTTCCTAAGGAAGTTAAATATAGACTTGCCATGTGGCCCAGCAATACCTTTACTAGGTATATACCCAGAAATGAGAGCACAGACACCAAGAGATATCTGCACACTGATGTTCATAGTGGCATTATTTACAATTGCCAAAAGTTGGAAATATCCCACGTGTCCATCAACCAAGGAATGGATAAACAAATTGTGGTGTATACATGCAATGGAATATTATGCAGCAGTAAAAGAGATGAAGTTGTGAAGCCTATGGCAACATGGATGAACCTGGAGGACATTATCTTGAGTGAAGCAAGCCAGACACAAAAGGACAAATACTGTATTATTTGCTGTTATGAACTAAATATACTGTGTAAACTCTTGGAGTCAATAATTAGGATATAGGTCCCCAGAAAATAAAAGGAGGGTAGAGAATGGAAATCTGAGGGTTAATCTGTGCAGAATTGGTAAACAGGTTGTAATTCTTTGGAAATGAATAGAAATGTTTAAAGGATATCATGGTGTTTGTAACTAGCAATGCTATTGTCTGGGTGTGTCAGTGGTTGAAAAGGAAAGTCTATGGTCATGTGTATTATGAGAAGGAAAGCTAAAAACTGTAACATGGTTACATGTTACATGTAACTGTATAAGATAGTAAAACCTCATGTAAAGGACGAATATGGGTGATATTGCATATATAAGATGGTTTTTACAGAATATAAATACAAATATACTACTAGTGAGGAGGAAAAAGAATAGCAGCTATGTATGCCAGGCAAGGCATAGAGAGATTAAGAGGTGATTAGTTTTGTTTATTTGCTTTTTGTTTATTATTATTGGAATAATGAAAGTGCTATGGGAGTGATTGAGGTAATGAATGCAAACATGTGATTATACCAAATATCATTGATTGTACTCTTTAGATGGATTTATGCTTTATTAATATGTATCAATAAAATTGAAAAAATCAATTGGCCATAGATGTGAGGGTCCATTTCTGAACTCTCAATTTGATTCCATTGGTCAACATATCAATTCTTATATCCGTAACATACTGTTTTGACCACTGGAGCTTTGTAATATGTTTTAAAGTCAGGAAGTGCATGTCCTCTGGCTTCATCCTTCTTTTTCAAGATGTTTCTGGCTATTTGGGACCCCTTACACTTGCAAATGAATTTTATAGTTGCCTTTTCCATTTTTGAAAAGTAGGCTGTTGGGATTTTGATTGGGATTGGGTTGAATCTGTAAATCTGTAGAATTGACGTCATAAGGCTATCTCATCTTCCAATCCATGAACATGCAATGTACTTTCATTTATTTAGGTCTTCCTTTGATTTCTTTTAGCAATGTTTTGTAGTTTTCTCTGTAGACTCCCCTTACCTTCTTGTTTAAATTTGTTCCTTGATATTTGATTCTTTTTGTTGCTATTGTAAATGGAATTCTTTTTCCTCCTCATTACTAGTATATAGAAACTACTGATTTTTGCATGTTGTTGTTGTACGCCACAACTTTGCTAAATTTCTTAGCTGTAGGAGCTTTGTTGTAGTTTTTGGGGACTTTCTATATATAAAACCATGTCATCAGCTAATGGTGAAAGTTGGATGCCATTTATATCTTTTTGAATAACTGCTCTGGCTAGAACTTCAAATATAATGTTGAATAACAGTGGTGACAATGGTCATCCCTGTCTTGCTCCAGGTCTTAGAGGGAAATCTTTTAGTCCTTCACCATTGAGCATGATGTTAGATGTGGATTTTCATATGTGCCCTTTATCATGTTGAGGAAGTTTCCTTTTAGTCCTATTTTTCTAAGAGTTTTTTATCCAGAAAGGACTCTGGATTTTGTCAAATGCATTTTCTGCATCAATGGAGATGATCATGTATCCTTTCCCTTCATTTTGTTAATGTGGTGCACTACATTAATTGAAATGTGGTGTATTACCTTATTTGATTTTCTTATATTGAACCACTCCTGCATACCTGGGATAAAATCCACTTGATAATGTATAATTCTTTTAATGTGCTGTTGGATTCGATTTTAAAGTATTTTGTTGAAGATTTTTATATCTATATTCGTACAAGATATTGGTCCATAATTTTTTCTTGCAGTGTCATTTTCTGGTTTTGGTATTAAGATAATGTTGGCCACATAGAATGAGTTAGGTAGTGTTCCCTTCTCTTCAATTCTTGGAATCTATCTGACTTTATGCCAGTACCATGATGTTTTTACAACTGTAACTAAGTAATATTATTTAACATCAGAAAGTGAGGGTAATTGGTTTTTCCATTTCTGCAAAAAAACTGTTGGAATTTTTATTGGGATTGCATTGAATTTGTAAATCAGTTTGCGCGGAATTGACATTTTAATTTAAGCTATTTAGATATTTAGTCTTCCATGGCATGGACTGTCCTTCCATTTATTTAAGTCTTCTTTAGTTTCTTTTAGCAATGCTTTATAGTTTTCTAAATACAGTCCTTTATGTCCTCACGAAAGTTTATTCCTAAATATTTGATTCTTTTAGTTGCTAGTATAAATGGAATTTTTTTTTCTGATTTCCTCCTCAGATTGCACATCAGTAGTATAAAGAAACACCATTGATTTTTTGTATAAATCTTGTATCCCGCCATTTGCTGAACACATCTATTAGTTCTAGTAGCTTTGTTGTGGATTTTTCTGAATTTTCTAGATATAGGATCATATCATCAGTGAATAGTGCAAGTTTTACTTCTTCCTTTCCTATTGGGTACCTTTTATTTCTTTATCTAGCTTAATTGCTCTAGCTAGAAACTCTAGCACAATATTGAGTAACAATGCCAACAGTGAGCATCCTTGTCCTGTTCCTGATATCAGCAGAAAAGGCTTTAGTCTTTCACCATTGAGTAATTCTGCAAGCTGTAGGTTTTTCATATATCCACTTTGCTGTATTGAAAATTCTTCCTTCTAATCCTGTCTTATGGAGTGTTTTTAATCAAGAAACGGTGCTGTATTTTGTCAAATGCCTTTTCTGCCTCAATCAAGAAGATCGTCTGCTTTTTTTTCTTCAGTTTATCAATGTGGCTTATTATACTAATTGATTTTCTTGTGTTGAGCCACCCTTGCATACCTTTGCATACCTGGGATAAAACCCACATGATCATGGTGTATAATTCTTTTAATGTGCTTCTGGATTCAGTTTACAAGTATTTTGTTGGGGACTTTTGCATCTATATTCATTAGAGATATTGGTCTGTAATTTTCTTTTTTTCATAGTATATTTATCTGGTGTCGGTATTATTTGAGGTTGGCTTCATAGACTGAGTTTGGTAGCATTCTTTCCTGCTCAATTTTTTGGAAGAGCTTGATCAAGTTTGGTATTAGATCGTCTTTGAGTGACTGGTAGAATCACCTGTGAAGCTATGTGGTCTTGAGATTTTGATGACTGTTTCAGTCTCTTCACTTGTGATGGGTTTGTTGAGTTCCTCTATTTCTTTTAGTGTCAGTGTAGGTGGTTTGTGTGTTTCTAGGAATTTTTCCATCTCATCAGCATTGTCTAGCTTTTATCATACAGTTGTTCATAGTATCCTCTTATGATCTTTCTGTGGGGTTAGTGGTGATGCCTCCCCTCATATCTCTGATTTTATTTGCATATTCTTTCTCTCTTTCTCTTTTTTTGTCAGTTCATCTAAGGGATTGTCAATTTTGTTGATCTTCTAATAGAACCAACTTTTGGTTTTGTTGATTCTATTGTTTTTTGTTCCCGGTTTCATTTTTTTTTCTGCTCTGATCTTTACTATTTCTTTCCTTCCACTTGGTTCAGATTAGTTTTCTGTTCTTTTTCTAGTTCCTCCAGGAGTGCAGTAGATCTCAATTTTAACTCTTCTTTTGTTAAATTTAAAAAAATTTTTATCCCTCTCCCCTGCTCCCTGAGATGGATCCCTCATCTGTCTGCTCGTTGTCTGCTTGTTTCCTTTAGGAGGCACCAGGAACCAAACCCGGGACCTGCCATTTGGGAAGCAGGTACCCAATTTCTTGAGCCACATCCTCTCCCCTTCTTTCTTCCTTTTTTAATGTAAGCATTGAGGGCTATAAATTTCCCTCTCAGCACTGCCTTTGCAGTGTCTCCTAGGTTTTGATATCTTGTATTCTCATTTTCATTCGTCTCAAGATATTTGCTGAATTCTCTTGCAACTTCTTCCTTGACCTACTGATTATTTTTGAGTGTGTTGCTTAATCTCCATATATTTATGAATTTTCCCTTTCCCATCCATTAGTGATTTCCAGCTTCATTCTGTTATGATTGGAGAAAGCATTTTGTATAGGTTCAATCTTTTTAGATTTATTAATTCTTTTCTTGAGACCCAACATATGATCTGTCCTAGGGAAGTGTCCATGAGCCCTTGAAAAGAATGTATATCCTGCTGCTTTGGGGTGCAATGCTCTATAGATGTCTGTTAGGTCTAGTTCATTTTTCATATTATTCAGGCTTTCTCTTTATTTATCCACTGTCCAGATGTTCTTTCCAATATTGAGAGTGGTGTATTGAAGTGTCTAACTATTATTGTGGAGACATCTATTTCTCCCTTCAGTTTTGCTAGTGTGTGCCTCAATGATCTTGGGTCACCAGGTTTGGCACATAAATATTTATTATAGTTATTTCTTCTTGATAAATTCCCCCTTTTATTAATGTATAGTGACATTTTTCATCCCTTATAACAATTTTGCATTTGAAATTTATTTTGTCCGATATTAGTATTGCTACTCCAGCTCTTTTTTGGTTACAATTTGCATGGAGTATCTTTTCCAACCTTTCACTTTTAACCTGGTTGTGTCCTTACTTCTGAGCTGAGTCTCTTGTAGATAGCATATAGATAGCTCATGATTTTTAACCTTTCTATCAATTTATATCTTTTGATTGGGAAGTTCAAGACATGGGCATTCAATGTTATTACTGTAAAGGCATTCCTTACTTCATCCATTTTGTCCTTTGGCTTTGTTTTCATATCTTACTACTGTCTGTCTTTTAACCCTTTAATTTACCCTTCCTAAAATCTTCATTTCTACACTCTTCTCCAAGTCTCTCACCCTTGTTTTTTCCTTTCAAGCAGCAGCACTCCCTTTAGTGTCTCTTGTAATTATGGTCTTTTGGTAACATATTTTATCAGCTTTGTTTGTCTGTGAAGAATTTGAATTCACCCTCATTTTTAAAGGACAATTTTGCTAGATACAGGATTTTTTGGCTGGCAGTTTTTCTTTCAGTACCTTAAATATTTCATACCACTTTCTTCTTCCTTCCATAGTTTCTTATGAGAGGTCAGTCCTTAATCTTATTGAGGCTCCCTTGTATGTGAAGCTTTCTTTGCTTTTGCTACTTTCAGAGACCTTTCTTTATCTCTGATATTTGTCATTCTGAATAGTAGTTGGCTTAGGGTATGTCTATTCAGATTTATTCTATTTGGGGCGTGTTGTCCTTCTTGGATATTGATATTTATGTCTTTCATAAGCGTTGGGAAGTTTTCATCCATTATTTCCTCAGATATTCTTTCTGCCCCTTTTCCATTATCTTCTCCTTCTGGTATACTGATAATGCAAATGTTTGCGTGTTTTGGGTTGTCATTCTATTCCCTGAGATGCTGTACCATTTTTTTCCCATTCTTTTCTCTTTCTGTTCTCCTGTCTTTTCCAATATAGATGTCCTGTCTTTGCAATCACTAATTTTTGCTTTGAGCAATTCAAATCTGCTTTTATGTGCCTCTAATGTATTTTTTTTATCTCATCCATCATGTCTTTCATTCCCATCACGTCTGTTATTTTTCTTTGCAGGCTTTCAAATTGTTCTTTGTGCTCCCCCAGTGTCTTCTTAATATCATTTAGCTCTTTATTCATATAAGCATTCAATTCTTTGAATTGATTTAGCAAAGTTGTGTGAATTACACTGATAAGTTGGATTAAATCCTGTATCTCTTTTGGATATTTGGTTTGTTTTTTTGGCTTGGTCATCTCTTCCTGTTTCCTAGTATGGCTTGTAATTTTTTGTTGATGTTTAATCAGCTGAATATGTTGGTGAATTTACTGTGATGGCCAATTTCTCTCTCTTGCCTATTATTTTTATTTCCCCACAATTCTTCGTTGATATTTGATTCAAACTTTTCTAAGTCTTTAAAAATGCCCAGCTTAAGTTATCAAAATTGGGCCAGGGATTCACTAATGGGCCACAGATTTCCCCCCCCCACACACACAATTTAGGGTTAACAGAAACTAAAAGCAGTTTTTCCCCATGCAATTTCCAGACAGCCATCAGGGGGCACTCATCAGCGCACCTTTCCACAGAGGTGTTTCTTTCTATCTCAGCTTTCCTGTGGTTTCTTCTGGATGGGGTGGAAATTCAAAGCAGACTCTGCTGACCAAATTCACTGAAGAGAAGTCCTCAGACTCCCCTCCCTTTTTCCTTGTAACAGATAATGGAGAGGAATTTGTCTCTTCTATTCCCTTTTCCATTGGCTGTAGTGAGCCAAGAGTTCTATCCCAGCTTAATATCTTGGGGTGGGTGTTGGGAGTCCTTTCTGGCCACCATGGGGTTTGGTAACTCATGTTTTGGTAATTCATGTTTTTTGTTTCAGATTCTTCATCTGTCTGTCCCTCACCTCTCACACAGGAGAGTGTGTAGCACTCTCCTGGTCTTCTGACACCCAAAGCACTTTCCTCAGACAGCTTTTGGCCCTTTCTCCATTGTTTATATGAAAGAGTTGAACCCTGCCTGCCTACTCTAATGCCATCTTCCCTGAACTTTCCTTGATAGGTTTTTGATGACTGATTCAATCTCTTCATTTGTAATTGGTCTGTTGAGGTCTTCTATTTCTTCTAGAGAGAGTGTAGATTGTTTGTTTCTAGGAATTTATCCATTCCATCTAGGTTGTCTAATGTGTTGGCATACAGTTGTTCATAGTATCCTCTCATGATCCTTTTTATTTATCTGCAGTCAGTAGTAATGTCCCCACTCTCCTTTATGATTTTATTTTTTTGCATCTTTTCTTTTTATTTCTTTGTCATTCTAGCTGTTTGCCAATTCTATTTATCTTTTCAAAGACAAAGTTTTGGTTTTGTTAGTTCTCTCTGTTGTTTCTCTATTCTCAATTTCATTTATTTCTGCTCTAATATTTGTTATTTTTTCCCTCCTGCTTGCTTTGGGAATAGTTTGCTGTTTTTTTTCCTAGTTCCTCAAGGTGTGCATTTAGGTCTTTAATTTTAGTTCTTTCTTCTTTTTAAAATGTGTTTAGGGTTATAAATTTCCCTCTCAGGACTGCCTTTTTTGCATTCCCTACGTTTTGATGTGTTGTGCTCTCATTTTCATTAATCTCAAGGTATTTACTGATTTCCCTTGAAATTTCTTCTTTTACTCGCTGATAATAATGGAAGGAAGCTGGAAATCAATGATTATCAGAAAAGACACTTGGTATAATTTCAATTTTGTAAATGTATTGAGACTTGATTTGTGACTCAACGTGTTATTTATCTTAGAAAATGATCCATGTTCACTTGAGAAGAATGTATACCCTGCTCTTTTGGTGTGCAATGTTCTGTATATGTCTGTTATATCTAGTTCATTTATCATAATATTCAACTTCTCTGTTTCCTTATTGATCTCTCCAGATATTCTATTGATGAGACTGCTGTATTGAGGTCTGTACCAATTATTGTAGAGGTTTCTATTTCTCCTTTCAGCTTTGCCAGTGTTTGCCTCATATATTTTTTTGGCACTGTGGTTAGGTGCATAATATGTATGATTGCTATTTCTTCTTGGTGGATTGCCTCTTTTATTAATATATCACAGATTTTGACTTAAAGTCTATTTTGTCCAATATTAGTATAGCAACCCCAGGTCTTCTTTTAACTTTATTTTTAAAGAAGTTTTAGATTACAGAGAAGTATATTCCCATATACCCCACCCCCACCCCCTCTCACATTTTCTCTTATTAATAATATCTTTCATTGGTGCTCTACATTTTCCACAATTGATGAACAATATTGAAGCATTGTTACTAGATATGATCTCTAGTTTACATTATGGCTTACACTTTGCACCGTACAATTTTATAGGTTTTGACAAAATGTAAACTGTCCTGTATCCATCATTGAAATATCATGCAGAACAATTTCAATGTCCCCAAATGCCCCATATTCCAAATATTCTTCACTCTTTCTCCCCTCAGATCCTCTGGTGACCATTATCTTTATATCAATGTTACAAGTTCTTCCATTACTAGAATAATATTGTCTACTTTGGTCCATAGTTGCATTCCTCCCTTTATATTTGTTCATTCCTCCATATTGAGGATTTGGGTTTGGTGATACACACTCTGCTTTTGATTGAGAGAAGGCTTAGATCTCATGAGGCAGATGGATGGAAATGTTTTGCTTGCAGTTCTAGATACTCTCTGTTTTTGGGGATGGGTGCTGTTCATCACCATCCTTTTGTGAGTTGTCCTGGGCGAGTCTGATGAACTGGAGAGTAGGTGTTGGCTGCAACTCTGCTGAGATTCAGGGCTCAACTGGCATAAGAGCAGACCGAAGATTCAAGACTCTGGGACATATATTTAATAGGTATAATGCTAATTATAGGTTCAAATGAAAGGGGCAGAAGAACTATGTGTAGGGAAATTATATATGAGTCTAAGTGTGTTACATTGGGGAAATAGGTTAACATATATTCCAATGTAAGGCCCACCAATAGGTGCCAATTTCCTGGGGTTGTATGCACTGCCTGTAGTGTCCAGATGTCTCTAGGGCCTTTGGGAGCACCTCTACTTGAGTCTTTCTTTACCACAGCAGTCATTTAGATTCTCCTGAAACATACATAAGCATAACCTCTAGAATGGGCCTCCTGACTCCCTTTGAAATCTCTTAGCCATAAAAACTCTTTTGTATTTAATATTTTCCCCTTTTGCTCTTTTGGTTACTATTTATATGGTATATCTTTTTCCATCCTTTCACTTTCAACCTATTTGTGTCCTTGGGTCTAAGATGAGTCTCTTGTAAACAACATGCTATTTTATCCATTTTGCCAATCTGTGTCTTTTGATTGGGGAGTTTAATCCATTAACATTAAGTGTTATTACAGTAAAGGCAGTACTTACTTCAGTTATTTTGTCCTTTGATTGTTATATTTCATTTCTTTTTGTTGTCTCTCTTTTCTTTATTGCAGCCTCCTTTTATGTATAGTTAATCTCTTTAAATGTATCTCACTGATCCTTTTCTGATTTCTGTTTCTATATATTTTAAAATTCGTTTCTTTGTGGTTACTCTAGGTTTTATCTTGCGCAAGCTACATCTATAACCAACTAATCTGAAAAGATACCAAATTATCTTGAATAGTATATCTATTCTAGGAATATTTATTTCTTCATACTCCTCCAAGTCACTCTTTCCTGTCTTTTCCTTTCAACTTGCAGAATTCCCTTTAGTAATTCTTATAAGGCAGGACTTTTGTTGAACATTTTCAGTTTCTGTTTATCTGTGAATATTTTAAAACTTCCCTCATATTAGAAGGACAGTTTTACCAGATAAAGAATTTTTGGGTGGCAGTTTAAGCCTTTCAGTACCATAAATATATCATACCCATGCATTTTGGCCTCCATGGTTTCTGATGAGAAATTGGCACTGAGTCTTATTGAGGATCCCTTGTATGTGATGACTTGCTTTTCTCTGCTTTCAGAACTCTCTATCTTTGGCATTTGACATTCTAATTAATATGTGTCTCAGAGTACATCTATGAGGATTTATTCTGTTTGGAGTATGTTGTGCTTTGGGGACATGTAAATATATCTTTCATAAGAGTTGAGAATTTTTTAGCCATTAAGTTCTCAAATATTCTTCTGCCCCCTTTGCCTTCCCTTTTCCTTCTGGGACATCTGTGATCTGTGTATTTGTGTGGTTCGTACTGTCACTCAAACCCCTGAGATACTGCTCAGTTTTAGCTTTTCTTTTCTCTTTCTCTTCTGACTGTATGATTTCAATTGCTCTGTCTTCTAGTTCACTGATTCTTTCATCTGCCTGTTCAAATCTGCAGTTGTATGCCTTCAGTATATTTGCAATCTCTATTATAGTGCCTTTCATTCCCATAATTTCTGTTATGTTTCCTTTTATACTTTTAAATTCTTTATGCTTGTGCACTGTCTTCTAAATATCCTTTATCTGTTTGTGCATATTTTCCTTCATCTCCTTGGATTTATTTAGGAAATTTATTTGAACTTCTTTGATTAGTTGTTCCAAATTCTGTTTGGATTTTTAATTTGTCCCCTTTATTGAACCTTATCTTCCTGTTCCTTGGTTTGGCTTGTAATTTTTGTTGATGTCTATGGATCTGATTATCTTTATGAGTTAACTCTGAAAGTCAGTTTCTCCCTCTTGTCTAGGGTTTTATTGTTGATTAGCTTTGTATTAAGGATCTTCTTTGATACTTGGTCCAACTTATTCTGGACTCTTAGAGTAGCCTGTGTTTAACTGATCAGATTTTCTCAGTTCTTTTTACTCTGATTTCATGCTCTAGGTAGATTGCAATTTTTGTGTAATTGTTTCACCTCCAGGATTAAACTTCCTTTCCTCTGTTCTTTCTCCAGGAATATTGAACTGTTCTGTTTGTTTTTGTGAAGAATTTTCTCCTCAGTCTCTGTGATTTGCTTAAATTGTCTCCCTCACTCAGGGACGCATTTTCTTTACACTTTTCGCTTCTGGGATCCTCCATTCTTAAAACAGTTCAGTTTAACACCCACAGCCCACCCCCCATTTTCTCTGTAAGGCTTTTCTGCCTCCAGTTTTTTCCCTGTTAAAGTATCCTGCCCCAGGGAACCAGATGGGGTCACTCCAGAAATGTGTCTCACTCCAGAAAAGTCTGTTTGGCATTTAGGGTGTCCCACCAAAAATAACTGGATTGAGTGAGTGCACTTGGCCACTGCTGTTCTGCTGCAGGTTTACTCTCCTTCATTCCCCCTTCCAGGGCTTTTTTATGCAGCATTCCTCAGTGGCTTGCATTCTGCCCTGGGTCACTGAAGATTTGGGTCCCTGTGTCTGGATTTTTGTGGGGTTTTAATTCACTGCTGTGAATTCCTCTGCAGTCTGTGTCCCTGGTGGGAGGGACTCAGGGCACTACCTCTGGAGAATTTCCAAGCTTTGCATGGGACCCAGTGAAGGGGAAAGTAAGAGGACTAGCTGGTCCAGGATGGAAGCTTTTGACCTGATATTTTTCTCTTTCTTTGATCCAGCATTTGTGGAGTCCTTCTCCAACTTCTACCAGGGTTCTAAGCAAGTGGAATTATTTTTACATTGATTTAATATCATATAAATGGAATTATATAGTATGGAGCCTTCTCAGACTGGCTTCTTTAATTTATAATATGCATTTAAGTCTCATCCATATTTTATTTATATTAACCATATATGTAGGTATAATAGGTCATTGAGACTCAATTTATTTAAAAATATTACTGGATTTGTTGTGGGTTTTTGCATTTTTTAAAATCAATAAATATTAAAAGTATAACTTATCTTGTGGTGGTCAATTATTTTTATTTTTACTTTGAATTAGGGATCTAATAATTGAGAAGGCTGAGGCACATAGCTACAGTATTTGGTTAATATTAATTCCTTCCTCTACTTGGTTAAGGTCAATTTATTGACTATATTTTTATGAACATTCAAATTTGGGACAAAAGTAATTCATTATAGCAGCTATCTGGGTTTTCTGATAAGAATTCCTCATTTTTCTAGGTGATCCATTCTTGATTTTTGCAATGTTTACTGACCCAGTGGCTTGGAAACCACATGGGCTCTGGATATAATAATTCCTAGCTGTATGATCTTAAGGAAGGCAGTTATTCTACCTGAGCCTTAGTTTCTCTCTGTACAATCAGAATAAAATTCTAATCAAGAGTACACAAAAAATCATACATAGAGTCAGAGTAAACCAAGTGTAGACAGAAATAACAAATACAGATCAAAGACAGCCTGAATGTGAATGTGAACAACAGGTGAATATGACAAACCATGATGAAAGGTAAACAAGAAGGCAGAGGGCAAGAGCAACTCGGCTTGTGATTCTTAAACAACTGCTTTTATGTAAAGCTCAGTTTTAACCACATATTGTTTGAACTGAGAAATCTTTAAAAACATTCTTATCATTATGTTGGTGCTCAGTGAGGGATTGATTATTTCTGTTGGTATAAACAAAAGAGTATTAGACATACATTCATATGTTGAGTTTGAGTCTTAGCTCTTCCATGCAGTTGTTTTGTGGATTATGCAGTTTCTTTCATATCATTAATGCTCAATTTCTTCATATGTGAAGAGGGGATAATAGTGCCTACTTCATAAGATATCATAAAATTAAGTAAGAAACATGGAAATGACATTTGTAAACTGCAAAGAATCTTATATTACATTCTACCTGCTTCCCCTCTAGGTCAAGAGGTAAAGACAATTTAAAGAAATGGTAACTGAGAAGAGATAGTGATACTAAATGCCACGAATGTTTACTCATATGAATATTAAGAAATTAAATTATTGAGATGCATGCATGTGTGTAGGGATGTGGAGATATGTGGGTGACATCTCCACCAAACATTTACACAGCTGGAAAAATCTAGATAAGTGATTCAATTTTTACTTTTCAAATTTTTGTCATTATCCACAGTAGAAGCCAGAGAAATAAGTCCCATTCCTTCATTTAGTATTAGCCATAAACTTGAAGACAATTATTAATTCATCCTTCAGCCCAGAGAAGTGGAACAAGTACCACATCTTTTAACATTTTACCTTCTACTTTATATTGAAATTCTTAAACATTCCTAAACATTTCCAAGTTTTATAAATTCCTCTAGTTATTTGGATGTCTGAAGTCAGCACACTTTTCTCAAAGAGTTTAATAGAAAGAAGATGTATTCATTGAGAAATGTATATGCAGTTGGGATTTAGGGAGATTCTCAGCAACTAAAATACACTTTATTCTGAGAATAGTTAGAGATATAGCCCAACATTGTTGATTTATGACTTTAGATTAAAATAGAAAATGGAATAAGATATTAAGAAGCTCTTTGTGAAAGAAAAATGTTTTTGAACAATTATGTCCCAGATTATTTGTGGTTATCCAAATTAAGAGTAAAAAACACAGAACTAAAGGGCAAAGACTAGTACTTCCCTTAGACCTGCAAGAGAGGCCCCTGCCTTTTGTCTCTACATTTTATAAGTTCCAATCCTGACTTTCCTCTGTCTATACTTCACTATGAAAAGTAGTCTGCAGGGCCAATAGGATGAGTCCACCCAAAGGCAGCATAACCTCCTCCCTACCAGACAATGCTTTGGGTAGCTGGAAATTTAAAATACACTGAGCAAACAGTCATCAGCTATTTTCTTTGGTCTCTGAACCCGAAGGCAGACTTGTATTTCTGGTGAGTGCTCCACTAGGTTTTAAAGGTAGCCAAGACTGGCTGGGAAGTATAGATAGAGTTCTGGCATGCTTGGGCATCCAGGATGTGCAGAACAGATTGTCCACAGGTTTTCTGTGAGGTCTGTGACGGTGTGGGAGGGAGCTGGAAGTAGAAAAAAGGTGATAGGTTGCAGATCAGGGGATGGATGCTAGGGGCTGACTCTCTTCATGTATTCTGAAGAGTCTAAGAACTCTAAATTCAAACCTGGCCTTCCAGATCATGATGAGGTAGTTTTGTCAAAGTAGAAGTATGGAACATATTTTGTTTAACAATTTGTTAGCTTGATTTATAACTTTTAAATATTTAGACAGACAGTATGTGAGCTTCCATATGTACTCTTGCCTTGAGTCCAAAATATATTAGAGACAGGCCTGGCAGTGACCCAAACTTGAGTTCTGGCCCTTCTACTAACCAGTGCATAAAAGTGAATAAATGATTAAAATCTTTAGGTTCTATTTCTTTATATTTGTAAAAGAAGGTGGCTGAATTAGTTTTAATACTATATTAGTTTCCTATGGATGCTGTGACAAACTATCACAAATTAACACTGTGGTTTAAGACAGCAGGAATTTACTTTCTCACAGTTCTGGAGGCCAGAAGTCCAAAATCAAGGCATCAACAGGGCCAAACTCCCTCTGGATGTTCTAGAGGAGAAACTGTTACTTGTCTTTTTCAGCTTCTGGTGGCCTCCGACATCCTTGCCCTGTGGCTGCATCACTCCATTCTCTTCTGCTGTCTTCAAATTGCCTTCTCCTCTATCTCTCTTGCTCTCTTTCTCTATCCTTCTCTCTCTTCCAATCTTCCTCTGTGAAATCTCCCTCTTCCTTTGTCTTATAAGTATACTTGTAATAGCATTTAAGGTAGACAAGGATAATCTAGGATTATCTTCCTATCACAAAGATACTTACATTAATCAACTTAATTATACTGAAAAGACTTTATCTTGTAAGGTAACATTCTCCGGTTCCAAAGATTAGGAGTTGATAGTTTTTTGGGGGGCAGGGGGCACCATTCAGACCATTATGAATATTATTTCAGTCATTCACTAGCTATGTAGCTTTGAGCATGTTGCACAAATCTTTAGGTCTCCATCTTATTTAAGGTTTGGATTAGATCACTATACAGTCTGTTTTAGCTATATGCTACAAAGACTTGTTTTTTTATTAGCCTAATTGAAGAAATTTTGTTTAAAAAAGGAAACATTATTAGAGTAATGGCTAAAGTGAATAAAAGTTAACATGAATTAAATTGAGTTCCCTCTTCTCTACAGTATCTTATTTGCTGGTTCACAGTTATCTGTGAACTCAGAGCCATCAGTTTTGTTCAAACTCAAGTTAAAATTATTATTGAGAAATGTGATGCAAGGTCAAAAATCAAATAAATGAAAGTTACAGTTATTTGTTTTAAAAGTTCAAGTGATATTTTATATCAAAAACCTTTTGATGACTGTTTATATGGACTAATCAGCAACATGTCTTCTCTTTGATCATGACTCAAATCTATTTTGGACAGGAATAATAATAAGGAAATAATTATGAACAGTTCCCATGGAGTGGTGCACTAGGAGACCCTTGAATGAAGACCTTCTCTAAGTGCAAAGTGGATCCATTGTTATTATAAATGAAAATCAGACTAGTTGTTTCAGTTCATATTTTAGAGCACAAAGCACAGCTGCTGGTCAGTCACGTCAATTCTTCTCTGCAAAGATTAACATGTTGCCTTTTGTATTACAAGGCATAGAGAGAGTCAGGAAGATTCTTTGGGCTCTTCAGTGGGATGGAAACTCTCAAGCTGTGATTTCTGCCTCTGGTTCTTCTGAACACATTAGAGCAGGGGTTCTTAACCAGGGGTCCATGATCTTGAATTGAAATTCAAAAAAAAAAACCATTATTCTTGTGGAGACGTGCTGGTGCGGGTGTGAATATATTTATTAAATAATACACAGTATAGTGTGAAGGAGTCTGTGGTTTTCACCTGACTGACAAAGGGGTTTGTGGAATGAAAAAAAAGTGAAGAACCCCTGCATTAGATAGACTAAGGAAAGGCAAAGAATCTATTCTCAAATCATCAGGCTGACGGGAGGATTACCAGGCGACAAATAAGAAGAGTTTCCCCGGTGCAATGATGGTGTGATGGTTTGAAACTATGTGTATCCCAGAAAAACATGTCCTTAAACCTCATCTACTACTCTGGGTGTGAACCTATTGCAAATATGACCTTTTGATGATGTTATTTCAGTTAAGGTGTGGCCCACCTCAATGAGGATGGGTTTTAATCCTATTACTGGAGAAATCCATACAGAGAGAAAGAAAGCCACAGAGGGAAACAGACAGAAGCTAAAATTCAATAGAACCTAGAAGAGAACAGAGAGGCTGGGAGAGGCTGCCATTTGCACTGCCTTGTGGCACTGAAGCTAAGGATCAATGATCCCCAAAACTCAGCCCCTGAATGCACAGTCCTCCGAAAGAAAGCATCACCTTGGTAACACCTTGTTTTGGACTTTCTTTTAGCCTCAAAACGATGAGCAAATAATTTCCCATTGTTTAACCTAACCCATTTCATGGTATTTTCTTGAGCAGCCTAGAAAACTAAAACAGACAGGGACCACCAGGGATGCTCTGTGGTGAAAGCTTGTCCCCTCTGACTTTGTGTTTTCAAACTATTAGCATTAACTTCGAATTTTCTTTATACCAGTTATTTTATCTTTTAAGTGAGCTTTTACTTTCACTTCACTGAAAACTTGTGATGCATAAGAATGATTAACACCCACTTTTCCCCTTAATAATCTCATTTATATAAAAGTTATCAGATGACACTGCCTTATCTAATGAAGAAGTACACCTCCCCCTCCCATATTGGATATCTAAAACAGATAGAAAGCAATATCAAATTTATTCAATAAAAGTTAGACTTACATTATACATTTGATTAACAAAGATGGTGGTGACTAGAATATCACAATAAAATCTGTGTGATTTCTGTAGACTATAATTCTGGTTTAAAAGGAATGAAAAAAATCACACACAATATTTGATTCAAGGACAATCCTTACAATATGACTTTAACACAACAGCAGTGGCAAAGATTTATAACTTTTATTGTACTGGTAGATAAAATGCCCATACATCCATATTTGAAAAACAGTGAAAATGGTTTTCACCTCATTGCTCGGCCTAGGGACAGTGGGGGAGGGGAGGTAGTGTGTTCATTTGAAGGTAAATTGAGGGATTTTGTGGCCTACTCAAGTTTAATTAAAAATAAATGTGGAAAATTGTTTTAAAAGATTGTACACAGTGATTATCTCAAATTGCCATGGGAAATACAGAAATGCCTCATTAAAAACAAATTTAGACTTTTTTATATATAAACTCTGTCATTTGTATTCTAGCTTAGAAAAACCTCCTCACATCTAAAAAAAAAATAACAAGCAGAAAAATATGCCAACATAATATGTATGTATCCTAGAATATTATGTGTGCTGTTAAGATGATTTTTGGTGTGCCTGAACATCATGAAAATCATTTCAAAGAAACAGCAAAGCTGTTATTTTTTTTTTTAAATAAAACCACTGGACAATTAAAGGATTACTGAATTATTTACAGAAGTGAAACCAACAATAAAATTGAGTCAAACCTGAATAATCTCCAAAAATTAGGTTGAGTAAATATCATTCTAGTTAACTGTGCAATTTCCTGGCATTAGGTAGACGTTTTACTCCATCTCAGAATCCTAATCTGTATTTGTATGCTACCTAAATATATTGATTTTTTTAAATTGGAAATGTAACTGGCCAATAAATGATACATTTTACTAATGTTTTTGTCATTGATTTGAATAATGGTCCAGTGTTGTGTAACATATCATAAAGCTACACAAAGTCAGGCTTTCCGCAAAAGCCAACAAGAAATGTCTAGTTACCTTCCTTTTTTTTCCTTTCTGATCCAGAAGTAGTACAAATATCTCAAATGTAGTTTAGTGATTGAGCAAGAAATTATGGAGTGAACATCTTGTGACAAATAAATAAATAAATAAATACATGTTTTTAAAACCATTGAAGTAGTTTGTTCTACATTTTAGAGAATTTTAATTTGCATTTGGTGATTTTAGGGACAAAGGATATCAGTATTATTAGTAGCCATAATAGCTTTAGAACCAACTCTGAATGGTAAATAGTGCAGAGAAAATATAGACACTATACAACCAAATAATTATTATTGATAACACGTTGCTTCTTCTTAACTGCAATTTTTGGGTGATGGTGTCTTTGAGCCAGTTTATCATGACATACTGTTCTTTGAAACTCCCAAAATTGCCACATTATACAAAGAACACAATAAACATACACATGACTTGGAGGAATATTAATCACTAAAAGAGATTTCATGCTTAGGTAGATCTATGAGGAGACAATTTGATCACTAGCATGGTGTCTTGGGAGGCAAAGCCTTTCTAAGTAATTTGTATCTTTAATACCAGCACCTGCAGCTTTACGCACTAGGGGTTAGCGGAACTCTAGAGATCAGCAACAGAAGTTTTAGGAAACTAGCAAAATATATAGCTTCATTTATCACCATTGGTAACTGTGGTAGGGGTTGTATTTGGCCTGGGGTTTTATTTGCTTAGTCAATTCAGACCTCCTCCAGAATATTGTCTGCTTTGTGTAATCTAACTAAGGCAAATCTTGCTCTCAAGTATTTATAGAGCGTTAGCACCTGCCAGGCCTAATTAAATGCTTGGCTAATATCTTACATTGCATCTATGATTCCAGGCATTCTACAGATCTACACTTAAACGGTAGAATTTGAAATTGAAATACTTCCCAACTTTATTTATGGTGGAGGAAGTTTCAGCATGGGGAAAGATGCACTGTGCTTGGGCTGCTGCATTGGGTCAATCTGTCAAGTACTGCTCCCTTGGTCCAGTGCAAGCACAGGATTTTGTGAATAGCCAGGAATATATCACCCTTTCTAAATATTTGGCTTTCTCCTTCAACACAATCATCTATGAAATGTGCATTTGCTAAAAGAAAAACAAGGAAAAATTCTTTAAAGTGGAACACACTCAAAAACAGGAGCATGATGAAACTACCCAAGGAAGAAATGATTTGCTTTGACTTATCAGTTCTTTATGGTCAAATATTTGTGCCACTGGGCAACATAAAGACCTATATGAGCTTCCTAGTCCTTCCTGATTGAAGATTTCATGGCATACTACACACCACGTTGATTGATCAAGGTGAGAAAAATCTAACAATACCCACTGTTAGTGAGTACGTGAATCAATGGATTTCTCATGCATTAATAGTGAGAATGTAAATTGATGAAAACATGCTGGAAAGCAGTTTAGCATTATTTACCAAAATTAAATGTACAAGTAATTTATGGACAAACAAATCTATTCATAGATAAATATGTAATAAAAATACATATATACATATTAAATATTTGTACAAGAATGTTCATGGCAACATTTTTTGTATTAGCTGCAAATGGAAGACAACCTAAGTGTCCATCAGCAGCAGAATGAATGAAATGTCATATTTTTATAAAATGGATTACTGTACAGTAATTTTTTAAAAAAACTTAAAGTTTTAAAAATAATTTAAAAAATCAAATAATATGGATGAATCTGGCATGCATAATATTTGACACCCACAAAACAAGGCAAAATTATGTACATATAATTCCTTTGAATTAAAATTCAAAACAGACTAATCAAAATAAGTTTCTTTAATGATGTCTAATAGTAGGTAAATGTATAGGGAAAAACAAGGAAATAAATATCACAAAAGTCAAGACGTTGGCTATCGCTGGAAGAAAGTAAGCATTAGTAATTCTATAGGAAGTTGTGGGAAGTTTCTGGAATGCTGGCAGTGATCTATTTCTTAAGCTTGGTGGTGATATATGGATGTTCACTTTGTAATTATTTAACTATTTGTTTTATGCATTTTTTCTGAATGTGTACTATTTTTCTCACATAAGAAGACAAACATCAAGAAAGACTATGATGTGCCTTAATGCTTTCTTGGGATACTTGTATGTTTCCAGAATTCAAAACACAGCTACAGTCATTCCTAATTTTAAAAAAGTCATAATATAATTGATTTATTTAGTAAACTTTGTGTTTTGAGATAATTATAGATTCACAAGCAGTTGTAAGAAATAATACAGGGAAGTTTCATCTACCATTTATTCAATTTCTCTCAGCGGTAACATCTTGCAAAACTATAGTACAATATAACAACCAGGATATTCACATTGATATAGTCAAGATATGGAACATTTCTATCACAAGTCCCTCATATTGCATTCTAAAGATTTTACAGGCACAAACACTTCCCTCCTGTCCCTACTCCCTCCTTAAACTCTGGCAACTAGTGTGCTGCTGTGGTGTCTAGTTGTTTAGTCAAGCAAGTACTGGCCTGATTATTACTATGAAGGTTTTTCATGGATTTAAATCATTAGTTGATTGAACTTATGGCTGATTACATCTACAATCAAAAAAGGAGATGGCCTTCACCAATGGGAGCAGTCTCAACCTCTTTAAAAGGAAAAGTGATGGTTTCAGCAGTCAGAAGGGAGGATTTCCATCTCTACTATAGTCAGCCAGCTTTTCCTGGGAAATGCATCAAAAATATTCATCCGAGTTCCCAGCTTGCAGCCTGCCCTATGAAATTTGTACTTGTTCATCCTCACAGTCATATGAGAGAATTCTAATAAGAATCTCATAATGTTTACAGATATCTCCTGTCAGTTCTGTTTCCTTAGAGAATACTAACTAATACTGCTTTGGTACCAAGAGTGGTCCTTGAGAAGCAGAATCTTAAGGATGAGATTTCTGAATTGGTGCTGAGGTTTTGGGAATTTGTTCTCTAATCTGATTAGATTCAAAGGCACTAATGACTCTATTTCCAGTAACCAAGATATTGGATTGATAGACCATGGTGTGAGTTGGCAGTAGAGATAAGCAAAATATCATCACTGGGTACGCTACTCAAATGCTTATAAGAGGCATGGCTTTGGGTTAGACTGTTTTTGACAACTTAACAGAGTTTTGTGGAATTAAAAAGGTATAATGATGTTGGCTTGTTGTCCCTAAATATGCTAGAATATAAATATGCTAAGATAGATATGAAAGAAAGGCATGAGCTTACAGCTTCAAATTTGCAACTTAAGCACTGCCTAAAGGATGTGAATGTTTCTATGTGTGCTCTGAAAGAAAATCTTATTTTGAGTAGTCACATTTGTAAACAGGACCTTTGAAAATGCTAAGAGTTAGGGTGTGCTAAACTTGCATGAGCATAGGCTTTAATCTGACATGCCTGAAGTCTTTAAAAGCAAAGGATATTTTAGGGAGAAGCCATGGGATCAGCCAAAAAAGGGAAGCCAATGAAATCCAGAAGAGAAAGAAGATGCCACCATGTGCACTGCTATGTGGCAGAAAAGACAAGGACAAAGAATCACCAGCAGTCAGCCCAAGGATACCACAGTCTTTGTGGAGAAAGTGTCACCTTCTGATGCCTCAATTTTGAATTTCTCCCAACCTCAGAATCTTGAGCCAATAAATTTCTGATGTTAATCCAACTCATTGTATGATATTTGTTTAAGCAGCCAGGAAGCTAATATGGTGTGAATCAATAGTTATTCCTTCTTATTGCTGTGTCGCATCCATGGTATGCATATACCAGAGTTTGTTTAACCATTCGCCCATTGAATTCCATCTGGTTTGTTCCAATTTTGGAATATTACAAATGAAGTTACTATAATCATTTATGTACAGGTTTCTGCATGAAAGTAAGCCTTCATTTCTCTTGGATAAATGCCCATGAGTACGATTGCTGGGTTGTGTGATATTTGCATGCTTAGCTTTTTAAGAAACTGCCAAAATGTTTTCCAGAGTGGTGGTACCATTTTACATTGCCATCAACAATGTATAAGTGATACAGTGTCTCTGCATCCTCACTAGGATTTGGGATTGTCACTAATGTTTTAGTTTAGCTGTTCTAATAAGTGTATAATGATGTCTCACTGTGGTTTTCATTTGCATTTCCCTATGGGCTAATGATGTTGGACTTTTTTGTGTGCTTTTTTGCCATCTGTATTTTTTTTTTTTCAGCAAAATGTCTATATGTGACTTTTAGCCATATTCTAAATGGATTGTTTGTTTTTTTATTCTTTTATTTTGAGCTTTGAGGATCATTTATATCTTATAAATACTGATCCTTTATCAGACATATGTTTGAAAATATTTCCTTCCATTCTGTAGTTTATTTCATCCTTTTAAGAGAGCCTTTCCTAGAGCAAACATTTTTAATTTTGATGGAATCCAATTTATCAATTTTTCTTTTTATGAATCCATGAGTTAGTTTTTGTATAAGGTGTGAGACTTAGGTTGACATCCATTTTTCCTCCTGTGGAAGTGAATTGTTCCAGTATCATTTTTTGAAAGGGCTATCTTTTCTCATTGAAGTGGTCATGTAACTTTGACAAAAAATAGTTGAGCATACTTCTATGGCTCTATTTGTAGGGTCTTTAATCTGTTCCATTGGTCTATGTATCTGTTCCTCCACCAGTACCACAAAGTCTTGATTATTACAGCTATATAATAAGTCTTAAAATTGAGTAGACTAATTCCTTTCATTATGTTTTTCTTTTTCAAACTTGTGATACCTCTTTCAGTTCCTTTGAATTTCCATATATATTTTAGAATTATCTTTTCTTTTTCTGCAAACAAATCTTGCTAGGATTTTGGTAACAATTTTGTTAAACCTTTATATCAATTTTGAGAATATTGACATCTTTACAATATTAAGTCTTCCATTCCACGAACACAATATGTCTCCATTTACTTAGATCTTCTTTGATTTCTTTCATCAGTATTTCATAGATTTTAGCATACAAGTCTTATACATATTTTTTATATTTCCACCTCACTATTTGAGTTTTTGAGTGACTATAAATGATATTGCATTTTTAATTTCAAGTTTCATGTGTTCATTGGTAGTACATAGAAATACAATTGATTTCTGTCCATCTTGTATTTTATACCTTACTGAAGTCACTTATCAAACAGCCTTTGTTTTAAAAATGTAGACAACCATGTCATATGCAAATAAGAACAGTTTTATTTTTTTTCCCAGTTGATTGATGTTGTTGTTTAGTTCTCCTATATCCTTGTTTATTTTTCTGTCTACTTTTTCTAACCACTGCTGAGAGAGAGGTGTGGAAGTCTACACTATAATTGTCAATTTATCTATTGCTCTTTTCAGTTGTATTAGTTTTTGCTTCACATATTTTATAACTGTATTGTTTGATGCATACATATTAAGGATTGTTCTATCTTCTTGGTGGATTAACTTTATTGTCATTATGTAAAGTTCCTCTTTGTTTGTGGCAATTTTCTCTGCTCTGAAGTCTACTTTATCTAATATAGTATAGCCACTTTGCTTTATTTTTAAAAATGTTTGCATGATACATATTTTAACATCTTTTTACTTCAATTTACCTATACCATGAGATTTAAGTGAATTTTTTATGAAGAACACAATGTTGGGTCTTGTTTCTCAATTCACTCTGCCAGTCTCTTTTGTGTATTTAGATCACTTACATTTAATGTAATTATTGATTTAACAGGCTTAAGCCTGCCATTTTATTTTTTGTTTCTTGTTTGCTCTCTCCAGTTTTTGGTTCTCAGTTCCCTATTTCTTGCTTTTAGGTGGGTTATTTGAATATTTTAGAATTCTGTTTTGATTTATTTAAAGTATTTTGAATGTATCTCTTTGTATAGCTTTTTCAGTGGTTTGTCTAAGTATTATATTATACTTAGATGTCACATTCCACTGTGTCAACATTTTACCAGTTCTAGTGAAATATAGAAAACTTATCTTCCTTTATGTCCTTTCACCCTCCTTCATTTATAATATAATTTATTATTTCCTCTACTTACATTTAGAATTTATCATACAGTATTACAAATTTTGCTTCAACTATCATTTAGAGTTTAGAAAACTCAAGAGAAGAAAGCATTGAATTTACCCACATTTTTACTCTTTCTGTTGTTCTTCCTTCCTTTCTGCTATTTCATGATTCCTTCTTTTGTTTCCTATATGTATAGAGAACTTCCTTTAGCCATTCTTTTAGAGAAGGTCTGCAGGTGAAAGTTTCTACTAGATTTCCTTCATCTTGGAATGTCTGATCTCTTCTTTTTTCCTAAAGGATATTTTCAATAGCCTAGAATTCTGGGTTGACTGGTCTTTCAGCACTTGAAAAATGTCTGTCCTTCACACATCCATTGTTTCTAATGGGAAATCTGGCATTTGAATTGTGTTTTTTATTTTCCTTTTTTTAAGTTTTTATTTTGAAACAATTTCAAACTTAAAAGACAGTTGTAAAGAGTAATACAACCCCTATGCTGGGAACTCCAACATGCTGGAGTTTGCATTTTTTTCAAAAAAGTCATTTTATTGATATATATTAATAAAGCATACAGTTTATCCAAAGTGTACAATCAATGGTGTTTGGTATAATCACATAGGTGTGTGTTCATCACTTCAATCATTATTAAAGCATTTTCATTATTTCAATAATAATAATAGACAAAAAACAAAAAATCAAACAAGAAAATTCCTCTCTTCCCAAACTCTCTGTTTTCGCTGCTGTACATAGCTTTTATTTCTGGCTAATCTTGCATAATTATTTATATGTTCATTAAGCAGTTATATTGAGATATATTCACATGCCATATGATCTATACAAAGTGTATAATCAGTGGCTTTTTAAAAAATTTTTATATTTTTTTCAGCTCTTAAAAAGTCCTTTATTGTAAAATTGTAAAATAAATAGGAAAATAGATTGAAAACAATATGAATTTTAAATGAGAGTGTAAGGCCAGGTTAGAGTTAATATAATCAATTATAAAAAAATAGCATAGCAACAAACATTTATAAATGTAAATAATAATTCAAACATAATAGAAATTAATTATGCCATATTCAAATTTTTATATTACAGCTCAAACTATTGGACATAATCATCTCTAAGAATGAAATAAATTATTGGTTTAGTTATTTAATTTCCATTTAGGCCATGATTCTTTCTAGATAATCAAATTCCTATTTGGGAATTCTTCACATCTTATTGGAATGAATTACAGCAGGTAACAATTTGCCAACTCACAAATTTATAAGAAAGAAAAATTCAAAATCTTGTTCAACAGTAGTCATGCTGAATCATTATTGATCCCGATAGATTATTTTAATTAAAGAATATGAATAAGAAAGGGTTAAAAAAAATGAAGTATCCAAAAAAACTCTCTTCTCCAGCCCTCCTCAATTAAAAGCAAGTGTTTATTTTGTATTAAAAAAATTACAGAATAATGATCACAGGAAACATTTGCCAGTTGCACTGAGTAATTATTGTTCATATACTAAAATGTTGTTATTTTACATTTATCTGTTCTACACCAGCTCTTTTTTAGTCACTATTTGCATGGAATACCTTTTTCTAAACTTTCACTTTTAACCTGTTTGTGTCCTTACATCTGAGGTGGGTCTCTTGTGGACAACATATAGATAGCTTATATTTTTTTATCCGTTCTTTCAGACTATGTTTTTTTGATTGGGGAGTTCAATCCATTAACATTCAGTGTTATTACTGTGAAGGCATTGCTTACTTCATCCATTTTGTCCTTCAGCTCTCTGTGGTCATATCATTCTGTTGGCTGTCTTCTTATCTTTTAGTTAATTATCTTCTTTATAAACTCTTCTAAAAATTTCTCACCCTTGTTTTTTCCTTTCAGGCTGCAGCACCCCTTTTAATATCTCTTGAAAATCTGTTCTTTTGGTAACATATTCTATCAGTTTTTGTTTGTCTGTGAAGACTTTGAACTCATCCTCATAAATGAAGGACAGCTTTGCCAGATACAGAATTCTTACCTGGCAGTTTTTCTCTTTCAGTACTTTAAATTCATCATACCACTTTCTTCTCACCTCAATGGTTTCTGATGAGAGATTGGCATTTAATCTTACCAAGTTTCTCTTGTATGTGATGCTTCTCTTTTCTCTTACTGCTTTCAGAATCCTCTCTTTATCTCTGATATTTGTCATTCTGAAGAGTAGGGGTCTCAGAGTAAGTCTAGCTGGATTTTTTGTTTGGTATGAGTTGTCCTTCTTGGATATTATGCTCTTCATAAGGGTTGGGAAGTTTTCAGTCATTATTTCCTTAAATATTCTTTCTGCCCCTTTCCATTCTTTTCTCCTTCTGGGACACCCAAAATAATGTGAATGTTTGTGCATTTTGCATTGTCATTTTATTCCCTGAGACTCTGTTCCATTTTTCCATTCTATTCTCCTGTCTTTTCCAGTTCAGATGTTCTGCCTTCAAAATCACTAATTCTGTCTTCAAGCAATTCAAATTTGCTCTTATGTGCCTCTAATGTATTTTTAATCTCACCCATCTTGTCTTTCATTTGCATAAGGTTTGTTACTTCTTTGCAGGCTTTCAAATTGTTTTTTATGCTCTCCCAGTGTCTTCTTAATATCCTTTATTTCTTTAGTCATATTTTCTTTCAATTCTTTGAAATGATTTAGGAAATTTGTGTGATTATCACTGATTAATTATCTTAAATTCTGTCTCTCTTCAGGATATTTGGTTTGTTCTTTTTGCTCTCTTCCTGTTTCCTAGTATGGCTTATAATTTTTTGCTGATGTCTAGGCCTCTGAATATGTTGGTGAATTTACTGTCATGGCTAATTTCTCTCTCTTGCCTATTTTTTTTTCACAGCTCTTCTTTGATATTTGGTTCAACTTACTCTCAGTATGTAAAATTGCCCAGCTTAAGTTTACAAAATCAGGCCAGGGACTCACTAATGGGGCACAGATTTTCTCCCAGGGGTTGGATACAGAAAGAGCAGTTTTTGTCAATGCAATATCCAGACCTGCCAGTAGATGGCACTAGACAGCACCATCCATGGAGGTTTTTCAGACTCAGCTTTCCTGTGTTCCTATGCTGAATCTCCAGATCAGAAATTCAAAGTGGGCTCTGCTGGCTGAATTCCCTGAAAAAAAGCACCCTGACCTTTCCTCCCTTTTCCCTTGAAACAACTGACAGGGAGTATGTGTCTGCTCCCCTTTCATTCGGCTGCAGTGAGCCAGGTCTTTTACCCCAGCCTAATATCATGGGGGTGGGGAAGGGGAGCCCTTCTCAGCCACCACAGGAGCTTGGTAACTCACATTTGTTGTTTCAACTTCTCCGCCTCTCTGGGATTTGTGTACCACAGTCCTGGTCTGCTGACCCACAGAGTAGGTCCCTCAGACAGCTTTTGATGCTTTCTCTGTTGCTTTTGTGAGAGCATTCAGTTCTGCCTGTTAGTCTGTTGCCATCTTCACACAATCCTCCAGTGATTTTTTCCCCTACAAATAATGTGTGGTAGTTTGTGACTGTATGATCCTCAGAAAATCATGTTCCTAAAGCTGCTCCATTCTTTTGGGTGTGAACCTATTGTGGGTGGTACCTTTTGATTAGATATATCAGTTAAAGGCCTTTTAATTATGTTACCTCAATTAAGTGTGGCTCAGGGTAGGTCTTAATCCTCTTCCTTTTATAAAGGGGTTAAATATGGAGAGAAAGAGAGAGAGAAAGCCACAGGCACTGGGAGAAAGCCACTGAGGCCAGCAGGTGAAAGCAATGAAACCCATAAGAGGAAGGTGAGATGAGCAGACACTGCCATGTGCCTTGGCATATAACAAAGAAGTCCAGGATCACCAACAACTGGTCTTCAGGGAGAAAGCATTATCTGAGGAGGCCTTGATTGGGACATTTTCACAACTTCTGAACTATAGATTTGTAAGTTAATAAATTCCCATTAAAAGCCAACCATTTTTGGTATATTACATTTCAACATCTTAGCAAACTGAAACACTTCACTAGGGAAAGATCCATGGCCACCTGAGGTGCTTGCTGAGGATAAACAGAATATGGAATGGGCAGTGGAAGTAAGTAGTTATAAATATGAACTATGATCACGTGACCAGTTATAGAAATGAGGACTGTGGTGGTTTTGAATATTTCTTCCTTGTTTGTTATGAGTATGTTTGTATATGTACATAAAGCAAATATCTTTATTTTATTACCTATCTTATCCTTTTATCATATGACATAAGTATCTTAGCTTCATGTCATAGTATTTAAGTTATAAAAGATATCAAGTTTAAAAGTGAATATTACCCAAGAACTTGAACCTTATTCTAAGGAAAACTAGTGTGTTTATGATTGTGCACAGGACATTTGAGTATTGTTAGGTGAAAATATGATTGTTATTGCTTTTATTTAGAGATTAAGTATGGTTTTAGGAGATGTGTATGGCTGCCAAGTTGACAAGGGTTGGAGTGTGATTTTAAGTTGATGGGTCAACTTGGTCAGGTTTTGGTGTCAAGTTGTTGGTCACATAAGCACTGGCATCATTGTGACTTTGAGGACATTTCATACATGTAAGTCATCAGGAGGTTGATTCATATATGGCTGATTACATCTACAGTCAACTGAGGAGATTGCCTTCAACAATGAGAGAAGTCTCATCTAATCAGTTGAAGGCTTTAAAAGGAGAAATGATTTTTTCAGCAGTTGGATGGGAGAATTTCCATCAATACTTCAGCCAGCCAGCTTCTCCTGGAAATACACTGAAAATCTACATCTGAGTTCTCAGCTTGCAGCCTGTCCTATGAAATTTGTACTTGTGCACCCTCACAGTCATGTGGCATTTTTATATCAAAATCTCATAATATTTACAGATATCTCCTGTTCATTATGTTTTCCTAGAAAGCCCTAATACTTGTGAGTATTTAGATTTTCTATATTTTTGTATTGTACATTTGTAGTTTTATAAGAAATTTTTGTAATTAATATATAAGTTGCCAAATTTAATGGCTAAAGGTTTTCATAATAATTCTAATTATGATTTTGATGACTGTAGTAACTGTAACTCTTCCTTTTTATTCCTGATCTTGGTCATTTTTATTTTTTTCCCTTTATTCCTGATCATTCTTACTAGGGCTTTACAATTTTAGTGATATTTCAAACTACCAGTTTAACTTTGTTTTTTCTCTACTTCTTATTTTCTATTCCATTGATTTCCTGCTCTAGTTTTTTTCCCTCCCTTCTACTTACTTTTGGCTTACTTTGCTCTTTTATCTACATAGGGAGCTTAGATAATTGAGTGTAGACATTTCTTTACTTACATAATTATTTAAAGCTATAAATTCATTTCTATGCTTTCAATACTCTAGCTGCATCTCACAAATTTTGCTAAATTGTACTTTCATTATTATTCTATTGAAAATATTTTACTATTTCCCTTAATTTTTTTATCTATTCATTATTTAGAAGTGAGTAATTTACTTTTAAATAGATGGAAATGATTGAGATCTCTTACTGTTACTCATATCTAGTGTGGTTAGATATTATAAGTAGAGATA
>JAQZBX010007111.1:30307-51502 GCA_029593785.1 Cabassous unicinctus
TTTTTTTTGCCTGCCTGTCCTATTAATTACTGAGAAAGGGGTATAAAAAGAGCCAACTCTGTCTATGGATTTGTGTATTTCTTCTTTTAGTTCTGCCAAATTTTACTTCACATATTTTAAAGCTTTGTTTACACAAGTATTATTGTTACATATTACTGATAAATTATTCCTTTGGCACTAAAAAATATTCCTCTTTATATCTGATAATACTTTGGTAAAACTCTTGAAGCTTACATTATCTGATATTAATATATCTGCAGCAGCTATATCTTCCTCTATTCTTTTAATTTGAACTTAAAGTCAATTGATAGAATGAATGTAAAAGCAAGACCCAAATATTTAATCTGTAAGAAATGTACTTTAGGGAGCAGATGTGGCTCAAGTGGTTGAGTGCCTGCTTTCCACATGGGAGGTCCTGGGTTTAGTCCCCCGTGCCTCCTTAAAAGAAAAGAAAACAAAACAAAACAAAAAACCAGACAACAAACAAGCAAATGACAAAAACAACTCAGGGGAGCTGATGTGGCCCAGTGGTTGAGTGTCAGCTTCCCACATACAAGATCCCAGGTCTTGGGCTCAATCCCTGGTGCCAGTATGTAAAAAAAAAAAACGGAAAGAAAAAGGAAATGTACTTTAATTACGACAATGAGAGGTTTAAATGTACTTTAATTATGATAATGAGAGGTTTAAATTAAAATGGGAGAAAAACATATTATCCCATGCAAATCCAAAGCTTAAGAAAATTTACTATGGCTTAAATTAGCTGGATATTTATTTGTCTTATTTAAAATACTGAGTTAATGTGGAACCTCTAGTTTATTATTCCATCATCCATAAAGTGTTGAAGAAATTTTCCAGAGAAGGAATGAAAAAATAAGGCTCTTTAAATAGGAGAGAAAATATCAGAAAATTAGAAGATCAGCAATAATAGGGGATTTAGAAAATAAAAATGAGGGAAGAAAATTATCAAAATTATATATATATATGTAACTTCTTAGAACTGGTGTCTGCAGACCAGGAAAGTGCTGTGCTCCAGCCAGGAGGAAGAAGGACAAACAGACAAAGAGGCTGAAGCTAAAATTGTGTTACTTGCCCCTGTGGCCAGGAATGGGAACCAACCCCTATGCTGAGTTGGCCAGCAGAACCAGTTTTGAATCTCAGCTCTGGCCATAACTGAATGACCAATAAGTAGAGGTTGAAAGAGACACTTCTGTGGTAAGTTTCACCAAACAGTGCCATCTGCTGGCATACTGGGAAACTGTAAGAAATAAAAACACTTAGGAGTCTCTCAAGTCCAGGTACTTTTGGATCTGGTCTGTGTCCCATTATTAGGCTCCTGGCCCTGTTTTGAAAACATAAACTGGGCAATCTTAAATGTTTAGAATAACTTTTACCAAAAATCAAAGAAGAGCCATGAAAAAAATAGGAAAGAGAGAGAAATCAACTGTCAGAATAAATTTACCTACATAATCAGATGTCTAGATATCAGCAAAAAAAAAAAAAAAAATTACCAACCATACTAAGAAACAGGAAGATATGGCTTAGCTAAAGGAACAAACAAAAATCCTGATTGAGACATGGGATTTAAGGCAAATATTCAATGATATTCATACAAATCTCTTAAATCAATTCAAGGTGTTGAAGGAAAATATGGCAAAAGAGATAAAGGGTATTAAGAAGACACTTAGTGAGCATAAAGAACAATTTGAAAGCCTGCATGTTACAATAATAAAACTTATGGGGGTGAAAGACACATGGATGAGATTAAATAAATATTAGAGGCATATAATAGATTTGAATTGGTTGAAGACAAATAACTGAGTTGGAAGACAGAACATCTGAACTTAGAAAGACAGAAGAATGGAAAGAGAAAAGAATGGAACAAATGGAACAGGGTCTCAGGGAATTGAATGACAATGCAAAATGCACAAACATACATCTTTTATATGTCTCAAAAGGAAAAGAGAATAGAAAAGGGGCAGAATAAATATTTGAGGAAATAATGGCCCCAAACCCCCCAACCCTTAAGAAAGACATAAATATCAATATCCAAGAAGGACAACATACCCCAAAAAGAATGAATATGAATAGAACAACTCTGCAACACCTGCTATTCAGATTGTCAAATGCCGGAGATAAAGAGAGGATTCTGAAAGCACAAAGAGAAAAGCAATGCATCACACATGGTGAAGCACAGTAAGACTAAGTGCCAATCTCTCATCATAAACCATGGAAGTGAGAACACAGTGGTATGATATATTTAATGTTCTGAAAAAATAACTGCCAGCCAAGAATTCTTTGTCCAGCAAAACTGTCCTTCAAAGAGATGGTGAGTTTAAAATCTTCAAAAACAAAAATTTAGAGTTTGTTACCAAAAGACCAGAATTACAAGAGATACTAAAGGGTGTTCTGAAGCCTGAAAGAAAAAGACAAGCCTAAAATGAGAGACTTGGAGAAGAGTGAAGAAGTGAAGAATAGTAAGGGTAACCAAAAGGGAAAAAGACAGACAATAGTAAGATAAGGCAATGAAAAGTCAAAGGATAAAATCCATGAGGTAAGTAATGCCTTTACAGTAATAATATTGAATATTAATAATTGAACTCCCCAATAAAAAGGCATAGATTGACAGAATGCATACAAAGTATGAGCCATCTATATGCTGTGTACAAGAGACTCACCTTAGATGCAAGGGCACAATTAAGCTGAAAAAGAAATGTTGGAAAGAGATATTCCTCACAAATAGTAAACCAAAAATCTAGAGTAGCAATACTAATAATTGGACAAAATAGATTTTAAATGCAAGACTGTTATAAGAGATGAAGAAAGTCATTATATATTAATAAAAGGGACAATTGAGCAAGAAGAAACAATCATGAATATTTATGCACCTAACTTGGGTGCCCCAAAATGCTTGAGGTACACATAGTCAAAACTGAAAGGAGAAATAGTCAATATTCTATAATAATACTTGGAGATTTCAGTACAATACTCACTCTCAGCATTGGATGTATCATCTGGACAGAGTATAAATAAGGAAACAATGATCTTGAATATGATAAATGAATGAGACCTAACAGGCATTTATAGAGCATTACACCCCAAAAACAGCAGGATATACATTCTTCTCAAGCGCTCATGGATCATTCTCCAGGGTAGACCATATATTGGGTCACAAGACAGGTCTCAATAAATTTAAAAAGACTGAAAGTATACAAAGTACTTTCTCCTTGTATAATTAATTTTAATTAATCTTGAAATAAAAAATGGGTGGAAAAAGGGAAAATTCACAAATATATGGAAATTAAACAACACACTTAAATAATCAGGGGGTCAAAGAAGAAATTTCAAGAGAAATCAGTAAATATATTGAGATGAATGAAAATGAGAATGCAACATATTAAAATCTATTAGTATAGTGAACGTAGCGCTGAACGGGAAATTTAGAGCCCTCAATGCTTACATTAAAAAAACCCAAAGAGCTAAAATTGAACACCTAACTGCACAACTAGAGGAATTAGAAAAAAAAGAGCAAACCAATCACAATCCAAATGAATGGATAGAAATAACAGATTAGAGCAGAACTTAATGAAATTGAGTATAAAAAACACAACAGATAAAATCAACAAAACCAAATGTTGGCTCTCCAAGAAGATCAACAAAATTGGCAACTACTTAGCTAGACTGACAAACAAAAAAATAGAGAAATTGCAAATAAATAAATTCAGAAATGAGAGGGCATTACCACTGACCCTGCAGAAATAATAGAGATCATAAGAGGATACTACGAGCAACTATACAGTAACCAACTAGACAACATAGACAAAATGGACAAATACCAGAAACATACAAACGTAGATTGACCCTAGATGAAATAGAAGACCTCAACAAACCAATCACAAGTTATGAGATTGAAACAGTTATCAAAAACCTCCCCAAAATGAAAGGACCAGGAGCAGACGGCTTCACAGGCAAATTTTACCAATCGTTCAATGAAGATCTAATACCAGTCTTGCTCAATATCTTCCAAAAAATTTGGACAGGTGGGAACACTGCAAATTCATTATATGAAGCCAATGTCACTCTAATCCCAAAAGCCAGACAAAGTGATATTACAAAAAAAGAAAATTACAGATAATTTTATATTATAATATATATTTTACTATAATGAATCTAGATGCAAAACTTCTCAACAAAATACTTACAAACCAAACCCAATAGCACATTAAAATATTTATACACTACGATCAAATGGGTTTTATCCCAGGTATGCAAGAGTGATTCAACCCAGAAAAATCAATTAGTGTAATATGACACATTAATAAATTGAAAAAGAAAATCACATGATCATCTCAAGTGTTGCAGAGAAGTCATTTGACAAAATACATCATCCTTTCTTGATAAAAAACACTTTGAAAGATGGGAATAGAAGGAAGCTTTCTCAACATAGTAAAGTGCATTTATGAAAAGCCCACAACTAATATTGTACTCAATAGGGAAAGAATGAAACTTTCCCACTGAGATCAGGAACAAGACATGGATGCCTACTGTCACCACTATTATTCAATATTGTGCTAGAAGTTCTAGCTAGAGAAATAAGGCAGGGAAAAGAAATAAAAGGCATCCAAATAAGAAAGGAAGAAATGAAATTTTCACTATTTGCTGATGATATGATCCTATAACTAGAAAATCCCCAAAATTCCACAACAAAGCTGCTAGAATTAATAGAAGAGTTCAACAAAGGGGTGGGATACAAGATTAATATGCAAAAATCAGTAGCAATTCTATACCCTACTAATGAGCAATCTGAGGAGGAAGTCAGAAAAAATTCCATTTACATTAGTGACAGAAAGAATTAAATATTTAGCAATAAAATTAACCAAAGACATAAAGGACATGTACTAAGAAAAATATAAAACGTTGCTAAAAGAAACCAAAGAAGATCTAAATAAATTGAAGGCCATTCCATCTTCATGTATTGGAAGACTAAATATTGTTACTGTGCCAGTTCTACCCAAGCTAATTTACAGATTCAATGGAATCCCGATAAAAATCCCAAAAGCTTTTTTTTTTTCAGAAATGGATGGAAAAGCCTATTATCAAATTAATTTGGAAGGGTAAAGGGCCTTGAAGAGCCAAAACTGTCTTTAAAAAGAAGAACAAAGTTGGAGGACTCTCACTTCCTGATTTTAAAGCATGTTACCTAGATACCATATGGTCCTGACATAAAGATGGACATATCGACCAATGGAACTGAATTGAGAATTCAGAAATAGACAATCACATATAGGGTCAAGTGAATTTTGAAAAGGCTATCAAACCCACCCAGCTCAGCCAGAAATTTTTCATCATACCTTATGCAAAAATTAACTCAAAAAATGGATCAAGGAGGGGAGTGGATGTAGTTCAAGTGGTTGAGCACCTGTTTCCCATGTACAACCGATCCTGGATTCAATCTCCAGTACCTCCTAAAAAACAATCAAAGAAATGGGGAAAAACAACAACAACTCTCATTAAGGAGTGATGTAGCTCAGCGGTTAAGCACCTGCTTCCCATGTACAAGATCCTGGGTTCGATCCCCGGTACCTCCTAAAAAAATGCATCAAGGACATAAATATAAAAGCTAGAGCCACAAAACCTCTAGAAAAATAGATAAATGGTACCTCCTCAAAATTAAACACAGTACATCTTTGGCATAGCTGCATGAATATTACATTATTACTGTTAACCACAGTCCATAGGTCACTCAACTTGTATTTTTCCCATGTTTCTCCACATTCACACCACCCTGCAATTGTGATGTACATCTGCTCTACCTTACAAAGGACACTCTTGCATTTGTACCATCAACCACAACTCTCATCTACCTCTGGGTTTACGGTGTTACTCAGTCCCTAGATTATTCTCTAGCTTTCTCTCAGTTGGCATTTACATCCCTAGACTATCCTTTTAACCACAGTCTTATTTATAAACCAGCTGTTACTCACTATAATGTGTTACCATCAAAATATACCAAATGTAAGATAAGAACTATAGTTAGTAGTAAGAGTTTGACAATATTCTTTCATAATTTGTAACAAATGTCTCACAACAATGCAAGGTGTTGGTGGTGGGTTGATGTATGGGACCCCTGTATGATGTTATGCATTTTGCTTTGTAAGTTCATAACTTTTACTATATACTTATTGTTTATGTATGTTCATGCATGAATGATATAGTAATAATAGTAATAATAATAATAATAATAATAATAGGCTGGGTTGGGGGAAAATACACCAAATGTAAGTTACTTTGCTAAGTAGTAATATTTTGAGAATGCTCTTTAATCATTAGTTAAAAATGTTTCACAACAATGCAAGGTATTGGTGGTAGGGTGAGGTATGAGAGCCCTGTATGATGTTATGTTTGTTTGTTTTATAAGTTCACAACTATTACTACACATTTATTGTTTATGTATGTTTACGTATGAGTGATATACTTCAACAAATTAAAAATAAAAAAATTAAACACTTCTGTGCTTCAAATGACTTTGTTAAGAAGTTGAAAATGTAGCCAATATTGGGAGAAAATTTTTGGAAACTGCATATCTGATAAGGGTTTGAGCTCCGTGTTATGTAAAGAGATCACAGAACTCGATAAAAAGACAAGCAACCCAATTTTTAAAAATGGGCAAAAGACTTGAAGGGAAATTTTTCCAATGAAGAAATACAAATGGCCAAAAAAAACACATGAAAAGGTGCTCAACATCACTAATAATTAAGGAAATGCATATTAAAACTAAAATGAGATATCATTTCATGCCTTACAGAATGGCCATTATTTTAAAAAAAATTTTAAAAGAACTACAAGTGCAGGGAAATTGGAACCCTCCTTCACTCTTCATGGGAATGTAAAATGGTGCAGCCTCTGCCGAAGACAGTTTGGCAGTTCCTCAGGAAGCTAAATATAGAACTGCATATGATCTGGCAATCCCACTGCTATGAATATATTCAGAAAAACTGAAAGCAAGGATGCAAACAGACATTTGCACACCAATGTTCATAGTGCTATTAATCACAATTGCTAAAAGATGGAAACAATCCAAGTGTCCTTCAATAGATTAATGGATAAACAAAATGTGTTTTTTACATACAATGGAATACTATTCAGTTGTAAGAAGAAATGATCTTGTGATGCATATGACAACATGGATGAACTCTGAGGACATTATGTTGAGTGAAATAAACCAGACAAAAAAGGCCAAATATTCTACGATGTCACTAATGAGAACTAAATATGATGAGTAAACTCATGGAATTGAACTCCAGATTATAGGTTACTAGGAGATAGAATATGGGTTGAGAAGGGGGAGCTGATGTTGAATGTAAGTAGAATGTTTAATAAGGGGGATTGTAAATGTGGGGAAATGGTTAGAGTTGATGGTAACACATAGCGAATATAAGCAACACTCCTGATTTATGAATGTGACTGTGGCTGAAAGGAGTAGTCTAGGGAGATTAATATCAATTGAATGAAAGCTAGAGTATTATGCATGGACTGTATAACATGGTCATTTTGGTGGTGGATGATGATTGTGTTTAGTAATACACATGCAAGAACGTTCCCTTATTACAAGGTATTAAGAATATGGAGATATGTGGGAAAAATACAACTAATGTAGCATATGGGCTATAATGAACAATAATATTGTAATGATTTTCTACAGCAATGGCAAAGAAGGTACTATATCGATGTTAAGGGTCAATGATGGGAGGGTGTAAGGGGGTATGGGATTTTTTCTTTGGAGTAATGAAAACATTCTGAAATGGACTGAGCTGATAACACAACTCTGTGATGAAACTGAGAGCCACTGAGTGTTCACTTTGGATGATTGAACAGGGCAAGGACCATATAACACAGCGAACCCTGAGGTGAATGATGAACTGTGCTTAACAGTACAAATATGAGAACATTCTCTCATGAACTATAACAAATATACAATACTAATACATCGTGTTAATAATAGGAAAAACATACCAAATATAAACTATGGACTATAAATAGTAGTAATATTATGATGTTCTTTCATCATTTGTAACAAATGTATCCAAACAATGTAAGATGGTGGTGGTGGGGTGATGTATGTGAAATCTTGTATATTAAGCATGATTGCTTTGTTAACTCACAACTTCTCAAAAAAAAACAAAAAACAAAAAAGCTGATCCATGGAAATTGGGGATATAAATGACATAAGACATCTCAAAGCGACAATGGAAGCTAGAAAGAAAGAGAAATGTCTTTAAATTTGAGGTAAATAGTTTCCAACCAAAAATTCTATTTCTAATCAAATATCAATAATATTTGAGAATATATGAAAGCATTTTCAGAGATGGGAGTTTTCATAAAATTTACTTTATATGTATTTCTCCAAAAGCACTTTAAGGAGGTATGCCACCAAAAATAGAAGGTAAACTATGAAAGCAAAAAAACCCCATGATCCAGGAAGTAGGGGGTTCCATATGGTAGTACATGGGATACTAAGTAAGCCATAAAAATGCGACAATAAAAAGCTATACATGAAATAAAATATAATAATATTCTATATGGACCAGTTATGAATATTTATACAACAATGATAAAGCAGACTTGGATATGGATTTAAACAAAAATTATAAGATAATTATGTTGGTGGGAGGTGAGTAGAAGGGATATGTAAAATATATTTTATAGTAGAAAACCAATAGATAATATCTGAAAATGAAAAAAATCAAGCAATAAGCATGTTACTTAGAAATATGAGAGAAAATTAAAAAGGTAAATGTGACTTCCTACAGGGAATAGGGAATAGGCTTTGGAAGGTTTGAAAGGAACTGTTAATTTCAAATTCTAAGCCTTGGAGAATGACTTGACTTTCACAGTTATGTTCATGCATAACTTTGATTAGAATAAAAACAATAATTTAAAAATAAGTGAAGTTCTGAATGAATATGATTAATTCTAAAATCTTCCATTAGCATATTGGTTCTCTGGCAAACAGAATCATATTATTTCCTGCATTTAAATTAGAAAAGTTTTTTTTAACTTAAATATAAATAAATAGGTAAATAAATTATAATCTTCATCAACACCACAATGGCTGAATCATTTATCAGTTCAAATGGCATGTGATTTGCTCTCAGGAGCATGTTGAAGTGGACTAAGAACTCTATTCCCTTTGTCAGGAGTTAGAGAGAGGAGATACACTGTCTGCCCTTCTCAGAAGCCCAGAGTAATGAAGCAGACATTTGGGCACTTTTTAAACTTCTTTAACGCACACATAATGTAATCAATCCAAGAGAAAGCTTTAAAAAATCACCTAACAGATATTATCAAACACAAAACTACAGAGTATTTTAGATTTTATAGAGGAATGTTAGCCACTTACCTGAAGTCTCTAGTGAAATCTTGACTAGTATTTATTACATTCTCAAGCCTACAAATATGGAAAGAAAAGAAAGGTATATGGGAAGAAGAACATTTTCTACCCAATGGATGCTGCAGATATCCGTGCTTTGAAGCAAGCACTATCAAGAGATCCCAACGGAGCACAAAACAGAAGGCTAGAGAAACTCTAGAATATGCCAGAAAAGGACAGAAGCGTCACAGAAGAGGGTGGATGAAGGCAGACAGAACTGATGGAAAAGGAAATGATTTAAACCTGCATTGGGTCTCTTGAGGTAATTGAGAAAGTTTTGGGAATTTCCTAAATATGATTTGCAGATCATCTTGGAGAATATCAGGCATTACCTGAGGAAGCAATGAGGCAGAAACAGGTCTGTATGTTTCAGGAGTTGCTACCTAAGGAAAAGTTGACTAATACCCATGAATGGTTCTTTATGAACACATATATTACCTTGAGATTGGCACTTCAGAGGAGAAAACTCAATCTTTTATGACAGGCTTGCTCTGTGCTACAGTAAAGCCCTAATGACTATAAGTTGACAAAATAATATGTGTAAATCCTTCATTGAATGTAAGACATTGGAAAAAGGAAAAAAAAGATTATCACTGCTAATACTTCTGCCTGCCAACTGTCCCCTATTACTCCCATTAGCCTTAGAGCTGTTTGGAATGACAAAACTGGTTCCTACACCAAAACCCTTGATTTTACAACTAAGCTAAAACTTTTAAGCAATGCAAGGTTTGTTCCACTCTACCTTCTCAGCATTATTATCTCCATTTCCCCTCCACAGTTCATGTTCTGACTGTTCTTATATGAGCATTCTGGGACCAGTACTTTTCTGGCTGTGGTGCGGTTCTTTTCTTTAAAGCCAAGCTCAATATTATCTCTTTTATGTTGCTTTCCCTGACTTCCTTGGGCAATGTTCATAAATTCTGCTATAATGTCCCCATTGTTGCCTACAATACTACATTTACCTAATGATATTGTGATTATCTAGTCTATGTGTATATATAAATATATATATTTCTCCCATTAATTTGAGCTTCCCAAAAGTAGAAGACATATTCTATTTACCTTTATTTTTTGTCTCCAGTACCTTCCACAACCCTTGATGTGAATGAGATGGCCCAAAAAAGTTTTCTGAAGTTAATAATGAATGAATGTTGATGGAGAGTTTCATACTGAAGCATGAGAAAAATGCTAGAGGATATTCTAAGTACTTGACTGTAATTCATAGTCATTTTAGAATATATTTCATTCTTCTCTGCTTTCTTAGTTCCAATTCATGAGGAATTTGTCTTTGTCCCAGCCATCCTTGTCACTAAATGTCCTTTGTTTCTGCCTACAACCATACTGTGTTTGATGTGTAATAAGCAAATATTTCCAACTGCACTTTTTGGAGAGGGGTAAGTAAGCCCAATCCTGAAAACCAGAACAAAATATTAGAGAGGAGGAAACAATAGAAATAACCAAATACAAAGAAAATTGCCATTGTGAGCATTTTATATTAACCTTTTTAAATGATGGATTATCCATTCTGAGCACAAATCTATCAATCAGGGGAAATTATAGAGGCAAGGGATATGACAGCAGCTGTGTGGTTTGCCTAATGATTCTGGACTCCCAACATTTCTTAGCTTGGTAGTACAGAATATGAGCACTAGGAATTATGTGAGGTTGTGAGAAGAATATAAATGTCTTACACCAAGGAAAAAGAAAGACCCTAAAGTTTAAGACTTCAAAAAGTTCCTAGTAAAATGGCTTCTTCTGGATTGTTGGAAGAGTTTCTTTAAATATCTTATCTCCTGACGCATTCCAAATTTGGGACTTTCTGACCCCATTATTAACAGAAGCATGAAAATCTGCTATTTTATGTTCTCAGAGGACAGAATTGGAGGAAAAATATATTTTATAAACACATACACATTTATTGTTTACTGATATATACATTTAAAGAGGGATCAACAAACACTGCAACTGAACACCAAGAAGAACTGAGAATTGTCAATTGTTAATCGTTTAGACAATGTTAAGTCCCAGATTATGTGGGCTCAGTTCTAAATAGCACATTTCTTCATGCATATCTGGTTTTCAGCAAATGTTGAAATTAATTCGTGGAATTTGGGAAGAAGATTAAGCATAAAAAATAAACCTTTTAGAGCTTCACTCATAACTGTTTTTCTTGGATCCCCAAATTTGCTTTTCAACCATTTATTTTAACATATTTAAATTTGGTAAGAAAGTCTGTACTTTAAAATAAATAAATGAAATCAAAAAGTATGTTAAATGCCAGGCTGATGATATGGCCAGACAGAGCATGAGTTCCACAAAGGAGCTGGTTGGCAGTGTAATCAAACCAATAAGGCAATTCCAGATTTCTCTTTGACTAATCTTTAAAAATAATAGCAGGACAATTTAAAAGAACAGAGAAAAATGAAGTAAGAGTTGTTTGATGGGAAGTGGATGTGGCTCAACCACTTAGGTGCCGGCCTACCACAAGGGAGGTCCCGAGTTTGGTCCCGGTGCCTCCTAAAAGAAGATGAGCTGACGCCACCTCCCGCCACAGCCCACGAGGAGCAGATACGGTTCTGAATATTGGGCTTTCCCTTCTCATGTGGGAGGTCCAAGGTTCGGCTCCTGGTGCCTCCTGGAGAAGCCGAGCAAAGAATGAGCAGATAGACGAAAAAAACCATCTGGGGGAGGGGAGGATAAATAAAGAAAAATAAAAGTAAATAAATCTTAAAAAAAAAAAAAAAGAGTTGTTTGATGCCCTTAACAGACGACCTGTAAAGTACATACAATGTTTATCATTGCATTTTGGTCTAAATGATTATTCCACCCATTCAATAAGTAATTTATAAGTACCTCTTATGTGCCAGGCACTGCTGTAATGTGCGTGAGACACATCAGTGAACAAAACAAAAACCCCTGTTCTCATAGAGCTGACACCACAGTGGAAGGATAATGATTTCTAGAGTGGCAAGTATTTGAGATGTCCAAAATATGAAAAATGTTGTTTAAATTTTTAAAATCATATTATATTCCCTTCTTTTCATTTACCAATCTACCTATATGCCTACAGGCAAAATTTCAAAACTACTAGAGACCATGTGAAACATGTACTTAATGTTAACTTTAAAATACTGAAAAGTTTAAAAAAAAATGACAGAAAGCTTTCACCACAAATAGTGAAATCTGCTAAACTTATGTTTCTATCAATTCCCAATCATTATTTAAAGTGGGAGGCAACTGTGATCATTCACACATGTTTTTGAATTGATAAAACAGCCTTCCCAATTAAAATTACAACAGCTTTCTTTGCATAAATGAAAAAATTAATCATCAAATTCATACAGAAGGGCAATGGACCCCCAATAGCCAAAACCATCTTTTAAAAAGAAGAACAAAGTCAGAGCACTCACATTTCCTTATTTTGAAGCTTATCACAAAGCTACAGTAATCAAGACAGCATGGTATTTGCACAAGGACAGACATATAGAACAATGAAATAGAATTGAGAGTTCAGAAATAAATCCACACGTTTGGTCAATTGATTTTTGACAAGGGAGCCAAGTCCACTCAATGGGGAAAGAATAGTCTCTTTAACAAATGGTTCTGGGAAAATTGGATATCTACAGGCAAAAAAATAAAGGTGGACTCCTAACCCCACCATATACAAAAATAACTCAAAAGGAAACAAGGCCATAAATATAGGAGCTAAAGCTGTAAACCTCTTAGAAGAAAATATAGGGAAATATCTTCAGGACCTTGTATTAGGCCATGGATTCTTAGACTGTATACCAAAAGCACAAGCAACAAAAGAAAAAATAGATAAATTAGACTTCATCAAAAGTCAAAACTTTTGTGCATCAAAGGACAAAGTGAAAATACAATCAACAGAATGGGAGAAAATATTTGGAAGCCACATATCTGATAAGGGTTTCATATCCAGACTCTATAAAGAAATCCTATAACTCAACAACAAAAGACACACACCCAGTTAAAAATTAGGCAAAGGACTTTAATAGATATTTCCCCCAAAATATTACAAATGACTAATAAGCATGTTAAAAGATTCTCACCATCATTAGCCATTATGGAATTGAAAATTAAAACCACAATGAGAAACCACATTAGAATGGCTATGATTAAATAAACAGAAAATGACAAGTGCTGGCAAGCACACAGAGAAGTAGGAATCCCTGTAGATTGTCAGTGGTAGTATAAAATGATGCAGCTGCTTTGGAAAACAGTTTGTCAGTGCCATAAGTCCTAGCAATCCCACTTCTAGTTACATAGCCCAAAGAATCGAAGTCAGGGACTCAAAAAGATATTTGTACTCCAAGGTTCACAGTAGCATTAGTCATAATAGACAAATGGTGTAAACAACACAAATGCCAATTAATAGATAAATGGATAAACAAAATGTGGTATTTACATACAATGGAATATTATTTAGCTATAAAAAGGAATGAAGTTCTAACACATGCTACAACAGGAATGGATCTTGAAGATATCATGCTGAGTGAAACAAGTCAGTCACAAAAGGACAGATATTGTGATTCCACTTATATGAAATAACTAGAATATGCAAATTCATAGAGACAAAAAATAGAATACAAGTTACCAGAGACTTGGGAGAGAGTTGGGGAATGGGAAGTTATTGCATAATGGATGCAGGGTTTCTGTTTAGGGTGATGGAAAACTTTTGGTAATAAATAGTGGAAATGGCAGTACTAAATTGTGAATCTGATTAATCCCACTGAATTGTATGTGTGGGAGTAGTTGAGATGGGGAACTTTATGTTATATATATGCTTCCACATTTAAAACAATAGACTAAAGAGACAATGAGAATTAAATGCAACAGATAAACCTGGACTGGATCTAAAAATGGAGAAGATAATGCCCAAAGGGAAAATATTGGGACAACTGAAAAAAATGAAATTTAGACTACATGCTTGAAAACAATATTAGATTTCTTGAACTTGACAAATAAACATTGTACTTAATGTGGTTACATAAGTAAATATCCTTTTTTTAGGAAATATATTTGGAAGTATTAAGTGTTCAAGAAGCATTATATACTCAACCAACACTCAAAAACTACAAAAACAGGCAGAAAAACAAATGTTGATTAGATAGATAGATAGATAGATAGATAGATAGATAGATAGATAGATAGATAGACAGACAGAAGGATTTAACATATGTGTCAAAATATTGTCAGTTGGTAAATCTGGGTATCTGGATAAGGGGTACGTTGGAGTTCTCTGTATTGGCTTTATATTATTTTTGCAACTGTCTTGTAAGTTTTAAATTATTTCAAAATTAAAAATCAAAGAAAATTAGCCTACGGAGAATTTATTTTAATCCTCTTGGTCACAGAACACAGGGCAAATACTAATTTACTCTTCTCTTGAGTGATGAAAATTCTGTGAACTATTACTTACGGTTAAATGTATTAACTTATCCGAGGACCAGAAACATAAAAACATGACAGAATAGAAAAAAAGAAGGACTAGTCATCCATTGTAATGATGCTTTTCTGAGATATTTGGCTAAAAGGTATGTGCCTTTTAGTTTGAAAGCTTTGCATCCATTAGTTAGTGGAACCAATATAGAAAAAAACAGCCTCAAATTTTTCACTTTTGTCTTGACATCCATCACTGAAAACCTTTCCTAGGTCAAGAAATCTTGAACATTTTCATGGGTGATTTTCCTTTACATTGCAGGACTTAGAGTTTGCATAGATAAAAGTATAGGTTTCAGAATAGACCTTAGGGTAGAACTTTGAACATATCAGCAGTAACTACTATTCATTAAAGGCCTTTTAGGTGCCAGTACTGCGCCTCTTCAGTTACATCATTTAATCCTCACCTCAATCCTATGATTTGGATAATGGTATATCCATTTTATGGAACTCAAAACTTAAAGATTATGTAAGCACTAAGGCATGATTCATACTTGGGTCCAACTCCAACGTTCATGTACTTTCCAAAATGCAACATTTGCCTCTTTCAATAAGAGTTTGGATGGATAGAAGATAAACAATTTACGTTGCCTTACTGACATATGGTTTTATGGGAGTTTTTAACTAAGTATTTAGCATTTTGGTACTAAGTCCAAGAAACTTTGTCATCAAGCAAAGAGCTTCTGTAAATTTTCAGGGACTGGAAGGCTTAATAGGGTTTCAGGTGAAGATTCACCACTCTTTATGTAATAGAGATTTTTTTTCTATTTTTGTTAACATAGGTATGCTAATAGGGTATTCATCTCAATGCATTCTCTTTCAAAGACTATATTCTGGGTATCAGACCACAAACAAGAGTAAAGAAAAATAATTATGAATAGCTAATAAAGTTTTTTTGTGTGAAATAAATTAATTCCCTCTACACAAAAAGGTAAAATATTCTAAAGTTCGACCTATTAAAATATTATATCTGGAAAACTAATATTCTTAGACTCCACAGAGTGCATAAAATAAATGGAAGGTAGAGGAGAGTTTGGCCAAAATAATAGCTGCAGCCATACATTTTTGGGCTACATGATTTTTTCTTGATGGCTTAGCTTCTGCTGTACATTTTCTTTAAAGAAAATCGTATTTTCTAACATAAAACCTCAGCAGGCATGCACTTGGCTAACAAGGGGAAAACTCTCTCAGTTTTCCGTAATACATTTATGAAGGTATTTGAAGCAACCAACAGTTAATGCAGAAGAAAAGCCAAAAGTGTTGCTCCCTGGCATTTTTAAACAAACACAAAAGTTCAAGCACTATAGCTACTAAGCTCTTTGGAAGTAACATAAAAACTGGCTTATTTCTAACCCCTTCTAATCCCTGAATCATATCCAGCCTTTGTTTACAATTGTAATTTTTCCTGCTACATCCCAGTACCAGGAACTCATGAAGCAGGGTCTCTTGTCCCTCTCGGTTACAGTATCTTGACCATGGCCTTCTTTTTCTCTCTCCTGGATGAGACATCTCATATAAGAAGTTTCTTCCTTTTTACTCTCTGCTAGTCTACAGAGAAGCACTGTTTCTTCTGGGGAATAGTGCTGTTTATTCTCATGTTCTTTTTCCTCAGAGAAAGAAGGAGTATATCTGTGGAGGATGTGGTTGTTGAGGACGTTTTTTTCCACATGAGTAGGAGGAGGGGAAATCTTTTAAAGCCATCCTTTGATTTATGCAGGGTTTCTTGGGATATTATAACATGTCATGTGATCATCTTGCTCAAGGAAACCTCAAGGATAACCACTGCACAAATGGATGTGAACCATGCTGCTTTTCAGGTGCAGGGATCAACTTTTCACAATTTCCCTCTTAATTCAAAATACTTGTCTGTTATTGTCTGAAATCCTTCTTGCCACCATTGAAGTCAATTTTTGAAATTTTTAAAATTCTGTTCTCAATAGACAGAGAACAGCTGGCCACCATCACCTGAGTAATATCCCGTTGGGTTTTTAAAATGCAGTAATAGCAAAATGGACCTGATGCCCCAGAAGAACACAGTGTCCTAAATGGACATGGGAGTCCTGGAGGATGATGTGTCAACAAATGTTACTCCCCTGACTCCATTTACACAGTTACAAGCAGGCCCAATAATTTCAGGTGAGCTATGCAAACTTACAGCTAAATGCACGGCTTGCTGCCAGCTCTGACCCTGTCACCATTTCTGACATGCACACAATAGATGATCAATACTAACAAAGGCTATCAGCTTTAATGATATTAAGGCTCATTTTGGTAGAGATCAGTATTGGTAAGCCAGGTAGATAAAGAAGGCAAAGTTAGCTAGAAAGATTTATAAGCAAACTTCCCTGAAGCAAGGGTTATTTTTTATGTTTTGAATTATATTTGTGTGTGTTTAATACCTATTGCATTAGTAATGAGAATTAATACTTATCTACAGGTCAGTGATGATCTGCATCTTAAATGATTGATGTTTGCAGAGCTCATAATATGAAAGCTGCAATGTATTGTACATGCAATATATTTTTTAAAAATAATTCTCATTAGTTAAAATTTAAAATTCACCCTCTGCTAAGTATTCTTTTAGGGGGACTTGAGGCAAATCACTTAATCTTTTTTCCATGCCTCAATTCTTCCCACTTGTAATGCAAGGAGGTTGAAATAGATGATCTCTAAGGTTCTTTTTAACACTAACATTCTGTGATTATAATTGGCTGCACAGATGAAAACTGATAGAATTTTGGAGCTAGAAGAGATTCCAGAGTTGATTATATAGATTGTTCTTCTGACAAACATGTAGGCATTTATTTTTAAATATTTCACCGACTGAGTGTTTACTATGTACCAAGGACTATATTAACCTCCTTCATACATTCTCTCATGTGCATCTCAGAAAAGCTCTGTAAGTTAGGCATTGCTATAAACCTCATGTTACAGATGAAGAAACTGAGGGTCAGGAAAGTTAAATAATTGTTTAAGAACACATAGCCAGAAAGTGGCAGAACAGGAACTCGGTCCCCGATCTCTCTGGCTCCAAAATCTTTGCCCTTAACTATGACTAGGGATCCTTTGGCATGGTTTTTCCATATTTTCAGGACCCAGGGGAAAATCTGAACTTGTTTGCATGAACTTCCTGATTCCCCATGTCTTCCTTGTTTTTCCTAAGCTCAGAACCAAGGTTCTCTTCATCTCTTCCTGTTACTGAGAGGGGAGATTCTTATTTTTCCTCTGTATTCATGCTCAAGTATCTGTGCAGCAAGATGGAATAAGTGATCACTTTACCAGTCTCTAGTTTTAACGCAGTAAGATTTTTTGTTAGAATTTCAGCCAGGGTAAAATGATATTCCGAATTCCTGTTTTCTGGTTGAAGCCTAGTAACATGATGCAAGTGTAGGTCCTTTTCCTTCCCTATGGGCTGACTAGCAAGGATCATTGTGAGATGCACTTGCCTCTTTCTTTCTTCCCTCCTCCCTTTGTTCTTTTGCCCACTATGCTAGCAATTAGTGCAATTGAATCCTTAATAAGCCAATTTAGTCCAGCCCACATAGCTATTTTGCTCCTAATAAGTCAATTAATTCAGCTCACATAGAGGGGACTGTCATGTTTACAATATCACAGCGAGTACCTACATATTTCTGTAGGAAATAAAACTGTAAGGAGTATTTTTAGAATAAAATTTCATCTTTCTTTTTGTGGAGTGGAGGCTGCTGGTAGGAGTTCCTTGTCTTAACCAGAAGCTTGAGAAGATGACTGAGCAGCCATTTATAAAATTTGTTCCATGGGGAGGGAGTGAAAAGACAAAAGTCCATAGAACTTTGTTTATATTAGATACAGGGATTTGAACCAAGATAGAGCAATTCTTTTGTGATTATAGCTCTAAACGCTTTCCCCTCAACCATCCCATGAGGCTAGATGAAACAATGTCCATCTTTTTAAACAAATTACATAATGTCTAAACCATATCTTCAAATGACCTTTTGTTGGTAGTTAAGAATCACTACCTATTTATTCAGGCTCCTTTGAGTTCTTCAAACATGTTAGCCAGGCAAAGTTTAATCTTATTAAATTAAGACTTGTAACTTAAATCCTAAATACTCCCATAGCACTACTCTAGAATGGAGATGGTGGAGGAGACACAAATAAACTGAATTTGAAGACTTTCACTGATAAGTACCACTAACGTCAATAATGTTGTGTGGTTGCTCACAGTCCATTAGAGCTTAGGTGAAATACCTAGAGAGAGCGGTAACCACTCCAGATTTCTCTACACTTTTCAGAGCATTAGGGTTATTAGAGCATTAGGTTCAGTACTGTTAACCAAACTTGAAGGGAAATAGTGTCAAATTTTAGTGTATTCTAGGGAGTGTGTGAAAATGGTAAGTAAATTAGAAACACTGCCAAAGAAGGAGTGGTACAAGGATATAGACTTATTTGGAAAAGTAAGGACTTTTGGGGAGACAGAAAGTCCCTTCCCTGAGAAAAGTGAAAGCCTTAGTTTTTTTCAAACAAATCATTTGATTGATGCACATTAAAAAGCATAAATCCATCCAAAGTGTACAATTGATGGTATTCGGTATAATCACATAGTTGTGCATTCATCACTTCAATCATTTTTAGAGCATTTTCATTATTCTAGTAATAATAAACAGAAACCAAAATAATAAAACTCATCACCTTTCAATCTCTCTATTTCTCTCCCTGCTGTACATAGTTGCTATTCTTTTTCCTTCTCTCTAGTATATTTGTATTTGTATTTTGTAAAAACAGTCTTATATATGCAATATCACCCATATTTGCATTTTCGATGAGGTTTCACTATGCTATACAGTCCAATATTACAGTTTTTAGCTTTCCTTCTAGTTATATATATGACCTTAGACTTTCCCTTTCAACCACTGTCATAGTCATATAATTAGATCTGCTAGTTACAAACACCATGATGTGCTCTCACCATTTCCATTCATTTCCAAAGATTTACAAACAACCTTTAACCAACTCTGCACAGATTAGCCCTCAGCTTTCCATTCTCTACCCATTCTGTTTTCTGGTGACCTATATTCTAATTATAAACTCCACGAGTTTGCACAATATATTTAATTCATAATAGATCAATCATAATCATATAGTATTTGTACTTTTGTGTCTGGCTTGCATCACTCAACATAATGTCTTCAAGGCTCATCCATGATATCATATGCTTCATGACTTCATTCTTGCTGCTGCATATTATCCCATCATTGGTATACACCACAATTTGTTTATCCATTCCTTGGTTGATGGACACATGGGATATTTCCAACTTTTGACAATCGTGAATAATGCCACTATGAACATCAGTGTGCAGATGTCTGCTCGTGTCTCTGCTCTCAGTTCTTCTGGGTATATACCTAGTAATGGTATTGCCAGGCCACATGGCAAGTCTATATTCAACTTCTTTAGGAACTGCCAAACAGTCCTCCATTGTGGGCGTACCATTCTACATTCCCACCAATGGTGAATAAGCGTTCCAATCTCTCCACATCCTCTCCAACATTTATAGTTTTCTGACTTTTTAATAGTGGCCAGTCTGATAGGTGTGAAATGATACCTCACTGTAGTTTTGATTTGCATTTTCCTAATCACTAGTGATGTTGAACATTTTTTCATGTGTTTCTTTGAAATTGTACTTTTTCTTTTGACAATTTCAAGTGTTTTACCCATTTTTTAATCAGGTATTTTGTCTTTTTATTGTTGAGTTGTATGATCTCTTTATATATCATGGATATTAAACTTTTGTAGGATATGTGATATCCAAATATTTTCTCCCATTGAGTTGGCTGCCTTTTCACCCTTTTGACAAAGTCCACTGTTGTTTAAAAGGGTCTTATTTGAAGAGATCCCATTTATCTATTTTTTCTTTTCTTGCTCATGCTTTGAGTAGAACATTTAAGAAACTACCACCTACCACAAGATCTTGAAGATATTTTCCTACATTTTCTTCCAGGAGTTTTATGACTGTAGCTTTTATATTTAGCACCTTGATCCATTTTGAGTTAATTTTTGTATAAGGTGTGAGGTAGGGGTCCACCTTCCTTTTTTTGAATATGACTATCCAGTTCTCCCAACACCATTTGTTGAATAGACTGTTCTCGTCCAGCTGGGAGGGCTTGAAAGCTTGTCAAAAATCATGTGACTAGATGTGAGGGTCAATTTCTGAGTTCTTGCTTCAGTTCCATTGGTCAATCTGTCTTTATGCCAGTACCATGCTGATTTTTTTTTAACCACTGTAGCTAAGTAATATGCTTTAAAGTCCAGAAGTGAGAGTCCTCCAA
>JAQZBX010007112.1:0-51380 GCA_029593785.1 Cabassous unicinctus
GGAGGGAAGACACTGCGAGTAATTCGGCTTCCTTGTCAACTCATGAGAAGACACCGGTCACCCCCAGGTTCACTGGATCGCGCCTGACTAGCAGAAAGGGACGGGTTGCAAAAGAAAGGAGCCTGGACAAAGCACCCAACACAGCTGGACCGCTTGCGTGGACTTATGATTTACCCAAACATGGTGCCGCGTGCCTCTGCAGTGGCATTCACACCTTCCTGTATAGGATATTCTGCCTCCGTCTACAGGTGGTAGCTTGGTTCCAGCATCAACTTCATTGTGTGTGTCGCTTCTTTTCCAGCCGAAAAGCTTTTTTCCGGCCCCCTTCAATTTTTAAGAAGAATCAAAGCCAAGAAAGACTAACTGAGAAATCCAAAATGGCTGTGCTTAACCTACTTATAAAAACAAGGGGGCTCTAATATCCGGTGGGGTGGAGGCTGCTGAGCCACAGGCCACACTCCACTTTCCCGGGGATCTTGGTCAGCTTTTGCTCAATGGAGTCCTCCACTGCCTTCAGCTGCTTCAGGAGCTCCTTGCGCTTTGACAGCCTGCTGACCCTCTCTGAATTGGTGCCAGAAGCAGAGGCAGTGCTGGCATCTGATGCCTTGCCAGGTACAATCGTGACTTTGCTGGAACTCTTGGGCTGGGATGGTGATCCCTGGTGTTTACTGTCTGGCTGGGCCAAAGATGCTCTGGGGTTCTGCCTTCTCTCCCTCTCTGGCTTCGGAGAGCCCATTCTCCCACCTGATTTCTGGTGGTGAGAATCGTGCTCTGGGGGTGTGTTCACCTGCTTGGCTGGAAGACACTGCCTGTCCTTCTCCAACAGCTTGAATTGCTTCCTGCTTCTTTTATCAGTCACCTTGTTTAGCAGAATCAATTTGATCTCCTTGTAGGCAATAAAGGCTCCCCGTGGGGGCTGCCACTGAGGTGCCTGCTGTGGGGCTGAGGGTGAATGGGGTGATCTGGTGCCTGCTGGAAGTTTCCCGGACTTGGGGGCTGGTGTGGAAGAATCCATTTTCTGCTTATCCTCTTTAACACCACCTTCTTTTGGAGATTTTCTTTTCTCCTTCTTGGCCTGGGCTCAGGTGGGGGACCGTGAACTGGTCGAGGACCTAGGGCTGGCCAGGTCCCGGTACATGTCTTCTGAGGCCACCCTATGCATGGAGCTGCTACTCTATTTTATGTTGGATACCGAGGAGGCGCTGGTCATACTGGATGACCTGTATCTGGAACTGGATCCACTAGAATTTCTGCAGCAGCTTCTGCCTTTGTTGCTCTCATTTGGGGTGTACTTCCTGGGATGTCTCGTGGCTGGCTGTTCCTTCCTCCTGGCTTCCGGTGACTCTCGGGGCTTGGCGGGCTTGGTGGGCTTGGGAGCAAGAGCAGGGGTTTTGGTGGACGATGCTGAGGCTGGAAGCAGGGCCAGTTTCTTCACTAACTCTTTCCTGCTTTTCTGGGAGCCGGGTCAACTCCCCTTTAGCTACAACAGTTGGCCTTTGTCAGGAGGGCTTTGACACAGGGGAAGCAAAGGAGGAGAAGGAACCAGATCTTGATCTGCTGCCTGAAAAGTGGCTGTGCCTGGAGGAGTGGCTGGAGTAGCAGCTACAAGATGAAGATCGGGAAGGAGACCTGGATGAGCCAGAGACAGAGGAGGATGATGAGCCTGGAGGAATTGGAGGCTGAGGTCGATAAGACTGATGTTTTTCGACCTCTCTGTGCCACATTAGGGGACACTGAGAACCCCAGCTTAGTCATGGGAGACTTAGATCGACGCCAGGGGTCCTTCCATTCATTGGCTCCCTTAACCTGGGGGTCTGCAGCAGTGGCCTTCTTTGGTAGCTCAGCTTGATGGCTTGGCGGCTGATGAGACCAGGACTTTGGCTTCTCCTTGTCCTTCTCCCATTCTTTCTCTCTGTCCGGGTCTCTGTGCTGTCTGTTCCTCTGGTCCCATTTGGCTAGTTCTCACTCCCACTCCTCTTTCCTAAGCTGCAGGTCCCTGCTGTGCTCTCGCTGGTGCTCATGCTCCCACACCCTTTCCCATCATTCTCTCTCTGTGTCTCTCTTCTGTTCCAACTTTTTCTCTCACTGTCTGATCTCTCTCTCTCATTCCCTTAGCCTTTCCCTTTCCAGGACATTAGGATAAGGCTTTCTTTCTGTATAGTGCACCCTGTAATTCTCGTACTGTTCACCACGCTAGAACCACTTTGTATCAAAGTCTTGGTAAGGATCTGCATAAGGCTCAATTGCTGTATCTCTGGTATCTCTTGTGATCTGGTAATGCCAATCAAACTCCCGTTCATCTTCACCAATGGTCACCCTAAACTTTTCTCTTCAAAACCAGGCTCCTGCACCTTTTGAATGTTTGTGTTTTTTATTAATATCTCCTTTGCATGCCAGAGCCCTAGCTCCCAGGCACTCTCTGTTGGGAATTCTGGAGGAGGTGGAGTCAAAATGTCATCAACTACCTGCCCACGCCAAGGACTGGCAGGCATCAGTGAGTGTGTCCCAAGAAGTGGGCACTGTTGGGCAGGAGTGCGTCAGCTTTTGAGATCATGGAGTAGTTCTCCTCTTCATTCACTCCAGGGTGTGAAAACTTACCATTCATTTTCCAGATACAGTTCCCTTTAACCTGGCTTCTGAATGGTAGGGAATTTGATATTGGTTCAAAAAGAGTGAATAATGGAGGCACAACTTCTTTCATGAAGAATTGGCAGGGGGGATGAGGCCTCACCTTCCTGTCACTAGTCTCTCTCACTTCACCTTCTTCCAGGTCATCATCAGTCTCCCAGTTGTCATTCTCTCCATCATCATCCTCTTTTTTTTCTCCTTGGCAGCCTCCAGGGATTCTTTCTCTTCCACATTTTTAACACCCAGTTTTTCTTCCTCCTTTGGAGCTCCTTCTCCTTTGTGCTCAATATCCTTGGCTCCAGAATTCTCAGCTTCAACCTCTTGGACAGTAGGAAATGAATTCTCAGGAAACTTCTCATCATAATCTAAAACATACTCATACAGTTCTTTGGTGACTGAGGAGGCCTCGTCCCTAGGGTCAGTTGTCCAATCTTTGTCCCCATCATTCTCACATGGACAGCTCACTGGGACCATGCCGAGCTCATTAGCATCAGTGTCCTGATCCTGAGACCTGGGCTGACTGACCTTTTGCTCCTCGCTGGAGCCCAGTTCCTTGGCTGCATTATCCTCCACCTCCATGTTGGAACTGCTCCCTGCAACTCTGTCCAAATCCTGATTAGACCCACTTTCCCTCAGAATGCTGTCTTCCAAGAGACATCATTGCTCCTCTTCTTCCCGCTCTGGGTAGCAAAGCATCCCAAACAGGGTAATTGGCCACATCCATTTGTGCCCACTGTTCTCAGTGCCAGGGCAGAGAAGGGGTCATGGCTTCACTGGAGTCAGGGCTGCATAGAGAAGACCTGTCTAAGCCCTTCAGCTCCTCACAGGCTCTGGCTTCAGGTGCAGGGGTGGACGGTATAAATAGGCTCCCTTATCCTTGGGGTCAAGACTTTGTGCGATGTCATCAAGCCATGATTGCAGATCTGTGAGCAAGCGGGCTTCCATAGTTAGCCCTTCCCACTCACCTTCCTCCCAGCCCCGCCCCTCACCTATCTTTAGACTACTATTATATGGAATATTTTCCCATCCCTTTCTTTTTCACCAATTTCTGTGTTTTTATGTGAAGTGAGTCTGTTGTAGATGGCATATACTTGGATCATATATTCAATCCATTCTGCCAATCTTTCCTTTGATTGTAGAATATGATCGAATTCTATTTATTGTAATTACTGTGAAGGCAGGGCTTACTTCTCATATTTTGCTATTTATTTTTGCATATGGAACTTCTTTACTTCTCTTTCTTCAATACGGCCATATACTTTATTTAAGTTGATCCTTTGTAGTGAATCATCATGATTCCCTTTCTCTTTACTTTTGTGAATATTTTTTTAAGAATTACTTGGTGGATGCTTGGAATAAGGAGATGGTATTGAAAATGGGAAGGAGTAGGATAGAAAGATACAAAAAATAAAAAGAAAGATAAATAAAACTCACTTAGTTATTTACTTTGTCAGATATCATGCATTGGTGATATGTTAGGCTTTGTGCTAAAGATTGAAAAATCAGTTTTGAAAAATCAATTACATTTCCTGCCATCAATGCATATAAAATCTAATAAAAATCATGATAATATTACAAATTATATATGTATATACACCTAATAGGCAAGCTCTTGGCAGAGAAAAAAACATTATATTTGTTTTGGTAGACAAGGCCTGTATGAAACACCATTACTTAAAAATTATCAGAAGGCTAATATCTAAGTATTAACCAAAAAGTCATTGCTGGATAATAAAAGTGTTAGAGGGAGAAGAAGTTAAAACATTCCAAATAGAGGGGGAAGCATTCATTAGCAATTTTATTAGACTGATATTTAATTACATGGGGTGGTCCCAGGAGAAAAGAAAATAATTCTAAGAAGAAATGCTCTAAGTTTTAAGCCCCTGGATGACATTTAAGACCACTCTTTATGGTTTAGGTTTCTAGAGAATAAATTTGGCAAAAGTCCATCTGAGTAACTGATCAGGATTCTCTCAGATATCCTAGTAGGAATTTTGGGTTCCAATCTGGGGTTGAGATGTGGATTTTGACAAGCAGATTTGCATTTATGAACAAAGTTGATATATTATACCAAAATATTGGGAGAGGTTGCCTAGGGAGAAAATATAGAAGGAGAAGAAAAAGAATGTTTGGACCAAGTCATGAGGGATTCCAGCATCTAATGCTTGAGAAATCAAAGTAAAATAAGGAGAATGTTGTTAAATAGTTGACAAAGGAAAGATGTCTTTGTGAGGAAATTGTTGGACTTGTTGAGGAATCACAGAGGATGAATAAACAATCAGTGGATTTAGAGATATTTAGAAAACTTGCTTATCAATACTAATGAGCATTATGTGGAGAAGTTGTAAAGTTGAATAGTGGCTATTGAGGAGTTGCAGGAGGTAAGGCTAGAGACTAAAATGTAGTTTTTTGTAAAAAATATGTTTGCAGAAATATATAAGAGATGAAGTAAATGTGAAGATAAAAGTAGGCACTATTAAAATTTAGATATTTAAGTATGGCTTCCATTAAAAGAATATATGAAAATTGACAGGACTAATAAAATGGGAATTGAATTAGGCTGGCTCACATTTGAATTTATGAAGCATTTACGAGAACTGAAATTTTAGAAGACAATGATGCCAACTAAAATTTCAGGCAGGTTCCACAGGAAAGCAGCACTTTGCTCTTCTCCACAGTTGAACCACCCTGTGTGTTCTTTGCTGGTCAAATGCCTCCTTTATTTTTTCTTACATTTCTATAGTGTAAAAGATTTAATAAACCTAATGATTGCTACATTCCAGGATACTCATCCTTATTAAATGTTTACTTAACCTAATCTGGACTTATTAACTTTGATTGAATTTACCAGACACACTGTTAAACCCTCACAAAATCTCAAAGAATGGAGAGATATTTCAAATTGTGAGAGTTCATTTTAAAATACTTTGTCTTTTAGTTAGACAATAAATACTTTTAAATGAATTATTTGATCAAGGAAATTTCTTTCTCCTGGAGATAGAGTTTGGTACCAGAGAAACTATTTATTTTCTGATAGCTAGAATTCTGTAGAGGAAATGTGAAATTAAAATTGAAGGGAAACAAAGGAAAAATTAATTTTATATGTATGTAAATGATGTGACAAAATAGTATATTTGACAAGTTGCAGTACTGAAGAAGGGAGTGTTAAGGCAGAGGCCACATAGTACACTCCAGGACAAGGTAATGATCCTAATCATCTGAAGGTTAATAATAAGCCAATTATTAACCTAAAATTTCTTTTCTGAAAGGGAAAAATTAAAATTTGAGGGTCTTCCAAAATGTACTTCATAAATTGATTGCCTTCTCCCTTGGAAATGAAACTTACATGTAAATGGAACTCAAAGATTTCTTCTTTTATAATTAAATTATTTTTAGAGAATTTTAAGGTTTGCTTTTACAAAAAAATTACACCAAAATTGGTTAATTTCCATAGAAATCCCACAAACTTTTCCACATAAAAGAGAGATTAGTGGGGTATGTATGTTACACTTGAAACAATATTGAAGCATTGCTAATAAGCAAAGTCTATAGTTTACATTATGCTCTACACTAAATTGTGTACAGTTCCCTAATCCTTGGCAAATGTGTAATGTTATGTTTCCATCATTGCAGGATCATACATACAAATCTCATCATCCTAAATATGCCATGTTTCCCACAAATAAATCTCTCCACCTTCCTTCTGAATCCCAGGCAACTATTCTTTTATAGCAATGTTAAAAATTCTCCCATTAATGCAAGATATCAAGACGATATCAAGAAATCTAATTTGGCCCATGGCCACACACATCCTATAATTGTTCATTCCCCAAATCCAAGGGACCAGGACAACATCTGCTCCACCAGCCCCAGACTGAGAAGGGACTCAGATACTACATTGCATGTGGAAGGAATTATTCTACCCACAGCTGCTGCAGACACTCTGTGTTATTTGGATGGGAGCTGTCCATCATCATCATTGTGTTGGATGCCCAGGTAAAGTCCAAAGTAGTGGAGAGTACTATTTGAAATTCAGGAAGCAACTCCATATGCACAGTCTGAAGATTTAAGTCTCTGAGAAATATACTTAAAAGGTACATTAAAATTATAAGTTCAAATAAAAGGAGTAGAGGAATCATGATTAGGGGAATTATAAATGAATATAGCTATGTTATATTGGGGAAATAGATTATCATATATTACCAGAAGGGATGTTGATTTCATGGGGCTGGGTGCCTGGCATCTGGTGTCTGGACGTTCCAGAGCCTTTGGAAGGCTGTGTTTACTGTGGATGTTAGTGAATTCTGTCCAAGACATCCATAATCATAACCTATGGAGTGACCTCTTGATTCACTCAGAAATCTCTTAGCCATAAAAAATGTTTTTAATTTAATGTTTATTTCTTTTTGTCTAGGTCTTTTTCCAAATCCATCACTGGTTAGTGCTTGATAATCCATTAGTGCCAGGAAGGCTCATCCTGAGGAATCATGGCACGCATCTGAGGGAAGATAGTGTGTTTATTTGCTAAGTGTGGCTTAGAGAGAGGCCACATTTGAGTAACAAGGAGGGTTTCAGAAGGTAACTATTAGGCATTAATTATAATTAGGTTAAGTTTCATTGTTAATGGAATACATTTCATACATAAGTATTAAGATTAAGGGCTGGGCATAAGATCTGTTTTCTTCTCTTAAGCATTACTTGTACATTCCACAGGTTTTTGTGGGTTTTTTTTGCCAATTTATTTGAGAATTTAACAGGGATTCTCCAGAATGGAAGTTTAATATTTTGTTAGCTGCTGTGTGGCATTCTACGTATTGAGAAAACATACCTATGATAATACAAACACATTCATATCCATAGAAGTATGTTTTAGGTGCATTTTTCTCCATACACCACCACACTTTCAACACCCTGTACTAGTAATATAACTTTTATCATGTTGAGAAAGTTTCCATATATACCTATCTTCCAAAGTATTTTTATCTAGAAAAGATGCTGAATTTTGTCAAATGCCTTTTCTGAATCAATAGAGATGAACACAAAATTTTTTGCTTTGACATGTTAATGTGTATTATATTATGTTATTTTCTTATACTGAATCATCCTTTTATATCTATAATAAAATCCATTTAATCTAGGTGTATAATTCATCTGATGTGTTGTTGGATTTAATTTGCAAGTATTTTGTATGAATTTTTGCATGAATTTTCAATAGAGTCATTGGAATCTATAACATTTTGAAGTCCTTCTATGAATCCCATAAAGAAAAAGATTCCTGTGGTTGTGAGACCTTTTCAATTGCAGTACATCAGTGAGGCATGATGTACTCTGCCCTTTTGCTGGGTCTTATATAAATGGAGACATAGAGAAAGACACAGGAAAAGTGAGCTCTACCAGTTTTGATACTGCCATATATGAGAGAGGACTCAAGAATCACTAGCAGCAAAGGCCATAGCATGAAATCCCCAAAATGCTGGGACCACAGAGCAGCTCAAAGCTGCAGAGATGAGTCATATGCCTGATAGCCCACAGGAAAATTCAGGAAGAAAACAGTGCATCTGCCACTGATACAGAAGCCCCAGAAAGAGACAAGCCCTATAACTGCTTGTGAAAAGCTGAATTACTGGAGATGGTAAATTTTGGACAGGAAGGCAAGGAACTCAATTGGCAGCCATCTGGCTTTGCCACATGACAGGGCACCAGGATCACCAGACTATGGTAAGAAATCATCTCTGCTTATGCCTTTATTTGTACACTTAACAGGAGAGAGAGATTTGGAGGAGAATATGAAAATGAAGACTATTAATAAGGGCAAATAACAGGGTAAAATGACAAAGAAAATAGAAAAAATTACCTGTGTTAAGTAGAGCCCTTACAGGACCAACCATGACTGCTAATGGCCTAAACTCTCCAACTAACAGATGCAAATTTGGAAATGGATAAAAAATGACCCATATATATATAGTCCACAAGAGACATTAGACCCAAGGACCTGAATTGGCTTCAAGTTAAAGGCCGGAAAATGATTTTCCACACAAATAGTAACCAAAAAAGGGTAGGGTAGCTATATTAATATTAGACAAAATAGACTTTAAATGTAAGAGACAAAGAATACACTATTTATTAATAAAAGGAGAAATCTACTAAGAGAAAGAACAATCATAAATATTTATGCACCCAACCCAGGTGCCACAAAATTCAGGAGAAAAAATTAAGAAGAGATAAAGATGCCTCTAAAATCATAGTGGGAGACATCAATACACACTTCCAGCAATAGACAGAACGTTTCAACAGAGGATCAATAAAGAAACATAGATCTTGAAGAAAACATTAGTGGAACTAGACCTTATACAAATAGACAGAACATTGAAATCCCAAACAGCAGGATATACATTCATCTCAAGTGCTCATGAATCATTCTCCAGGGTAGAGAGCTTCTTCGAATATGTCTCATAGAACAAGTCTCAATGAATTTAGAAAGACTGAAATTATACTAAGCACTTCCTCTGATCACAATGGAATGTAGCTGGAAATCTATAAGGGTTGAAAAACTAGAAAATTCACAAATATGTGGAAGTCATATCACACTCTCAAAGAAGTACTGGGTCAAGGAGGAAATTATAAGAGAAATCAGTAAATAATTCAAAATGAATGAAAATTTGAACACAACATATTACAACTTATGTGATGCAGTGAAGGAAGTGCAGAGAGGGAAAATTTTAGCCATAAATCCTACGTTTTAAAAAAGGTACCAGATGGCAACTCTATTTTCCATTGACACTTCCAGCAACATTGGATCTGCTGGATCGTATGGTCCAAGTGGCAGTGCAGTTTGTACAACAGTCTGGTCATGTTATAGAGCCTCCTCTTGTTCTGGTCCCCACTCAAATCTAGCAGATTTTCTCGTCACTCAGTAAATGGGATGGAGTAGCACACAGAAATGGGAAATACTTTTTCTCCAAAATCTTAATGGGACTAACTTACCATTGTGTCTACTTTTGGTCATAGGATTGGCCAGAAGCAATAGCTTATCCTTCACTTTAGAAGGAATGTCTGAACATTCCCCACACCACTAGAAATTTCCTTGTGGTGGAATGTCCCTGAATTTTTCTTGGACTTATTTCCCATCATCTCTAACATGAATGCCTTTCCAATAAATTCTGGAATAGTTGCTAATTCTTGCCCACTAGGTCTAATCAACATGATATTATCAATATTATGGATATCATGTCTTGTGGGATGGAGAGACAGTCAAGTTAACTATGGACACTTTTATGACATAAGCCTGGAGAGTTGCTTTACCCCTGAGGTAGGACAATGAAGTCATATTGCTGGGCTTTCCAGATGAAAGAAAATCTATGTTGATCAACTTTATTAATGGCAATTGAGAAGAAATCACTTGCCTGATGAATAGCTGCATATTAAGAACCCAAGGATGTGTTGATTTGCTCAAGCTATGATACCGCATCTAAAACAGCACTTACAATAGGAATCACCACTTGTTAAGTTTTACAATATTACACTGTTATCATCTGTTTTCTGCACAGTCCAAATAGAAGAGTTCAGTGGGGATGTGGTGGGATCCTTCAAATCTTTGTGGTAATACTGATCTCTGCATTCCCTCAAGGAATCCAATATTCCTTTAGAGTTACAATTTTTCTAAGTAGAGGTGGTTCTAGTGATTATACTTTGCCTTTCCTACCCTAATAGCCCCTACTCCACAAAGCAGGTAATCAGTTTTGGGATTCTGCCAGTTGCTGAGTATGGCTTTTCCAATTAAGCATTCTGGAACTTGGAAAATAACCATAGAATGGGTTTTGGGAGCCACTGTACCCATTTTGATATGGACTTGTGCTAAAACTCCATTGATCACCTGACTTCCATAAGCTCCTACTCTGACTGCTGGACCACAGTGATATTTAGGGTCTCCTGGAAATAATGTCACTTCTGAGCAAGTGTCTAATAATCCTGGAAATGTCTCATTTCCTTTTCTCCAAAGTACACCTATCCTGTACAAAGTCCTTAGGTCTCTTTTGGAAAGACAAGGAAGAAGATTAACAATAAAATTTTGGCAGTGTGTCCTTCCCCAAGGGACCTGGGCTTCCCCTCATTCAAGGGGCTCTGGGCCTGTAAAATGTATCATTTCTGATCATAAAGGGGCTGAGACCCTCTGTTTCTGTAATTCATGTTTTATTTTTGATCACATGAACTAGACTTCTTCTGCTTATACAGATCAAATAGGAATTAAATAGACTGCCCACAAGTTTTACATCTATGTACCTCCGCTCTATTAGCCAATGCCATAGGTCTATGCTACTCAGATTGTTTTGATTGCTACTTTGAATCTGTTTTCCATTGTAGTAGACATGACCACTTTGTCTTTGATTATTAAGTTCTGTTACTTGGCTTCTGCTGGCCTGGGAACTGGTCACCAATGTAGCAGTTTGATATTATTGATGAATTCTAACCAGAATTATTGGGTTATGCTTGCAAACTGGTATTTTCCTGTGTTTATTAGAGTGTATTGGATTAAGAGGTTTTACTTTTACTTGATTAAATAATAATTAAGGCTTTCATTGGCCGCATCAGTAAGACATTGAGTCCCTGCCCACTTGGTGGGTGAGGACTCACAGAGAAACAACACCACAGAGAAGGGAGTTGGGAATTTTGAGCTGAAGCCTGGGAAGTAAGCACACAGAAGAGTAGAGCCACTGAGCCCAGTGAGAATTGAGCTACAGGGAGAGAGAGCTGGCCACCTGACAGTCTAGAAGAGGTCTTGTGGAAAGAGCAGGGCAGCTGAGCACAGAAAGAAACAAGCTCTGCGAAGAGAGGAACCCAGGAAGCCTGAACTCTTGGCATACATCAGGAACCATCTTGCCTCAACACCTGACAAGACTTTGGTTACAGAAGTAACTTATGCATTATGGCTGGGTAAATGTAAGATTCTACCCCAAATAAATGCCCTTTATAAAATCCAATGGATTCCTGGTATTTTGTATCAGCACCCCTTTGGCTGACAAACACAACCACCATAGTGTTTATAGATCCACAGAGCTTTTCAGGAAAGATGGATTTAGTCTCACAAATTATACCTCACAGTACTTATGAAAGGCATGTCCTCTGGACATTCCTGCAGTACATGGGCAGGTCTTAAATGGTAAATCCATTCTAACAGTCCAACCTCTCTCTCAGTCTTTGGATCCCCTCATCTACAGTATACCAGGACAAGACTAGAATCTTGACATAAGGCAATATGAAACATCTATTGGTCCACATTTCAGCCACTCATCCAAACTGTGAGAACCCTTTCTACCCCCTTGATCTACAACATTGAATCCAGGGTATCTGCTTAGTAGGCAATTATCAATAAATTGAGCCTTATCCAACATTGTATATCTTCCACCATTATCCCACTCCTTCAATATTCATTTGCACATATATTCCCTGGAATTTTGTCTTTATAAATTCAAAAACATATGCAGTTCTTTTGCAGTATAGCATACTTCCTCATGGGTCACACTTTGTACTTCACATTTTGGGTATTGTCTCTACTTTAGTTACAGATATAGAAGAAAAGAGAGTAGGTGAGAGTGGGTCAAAAGAAGAATTAGGTGTGTCTTGCCAGTGAATTTTATCAGGGCATTCCTTTGCAGTTTCATCTGTTGATATACGATTAATGTATTCAAGCTGGAGTTATATGGCTGACTCCTTGGGGCAGGCTGGAGTTTTGGTGTTTGTCTCCTCAGATGGTTGAGGAGGTAAGGAATCCTTCTGGCAGACTGGAAGCTGGATGGTCTACTACCTGCGGCAGGCTGCAGGTTGGATCATTGTCTCCTCAGGGTGAGAAGGATGTCATGTAGATGTCTCCTCAGGGGAAACCATTGCAATTTTATCTGGAAAAGTTTCAATGTCCCCATTGCCCTCATCATCAACCCATAATGTCTCCATCCCAAACCTCAGGATTGCATTCCTTTTCAAACAACACTCTCACTTTAACAGTAGACACCCTGCAAGGTTGAAATTTTAGTTTCTATTGTAACCCTGCCACTCCCACAATGAGACTCTTGGTCCAGTTCTCAGAGATCTCAAGTCTGCAACTAGAGGAAACAAGATTTTCTTTCAGAGCACATATAGATTTTTTGCATCATTCTTGCGGTTCTTAAGTTGTATATTTGCAACCTTCACCTCATTCTTTTATTTGTACCTGTATCCATGTTATTTAAGAAAAGCCAGCCAATATCACTGAAAGTTTTAACTCCACAAAATTCTGTTAATGCCTTAAAAACACTCTCACGAAGAGCCTTGCCTCTTTTAATAATGGAAGTAGTCATATGCAGTGGTGATATTTTTGTGTCTCTATTGTCAACTCATGCTGTAGACTATCATTGGCCTCTTGATTATTGGAAACAGAGTCATTAGTACCCTTGACTCTACCCAAAGTAGAGCCAATAGTAAAATCACCAATCCAATTCAGAAATCCCATTTTTAAGATTCTCTTTCTCAAGAACAACTCCTGGTGCCAACCTGTATAAGTCAGAGTTCTCTATGGAAATAGAACTGACAGGAGATATCTGTAAACAGTATCATATTTTATAAAATTGTCTCATGAGATTGCTTTGATACACACATATAAATTCAGAAAAGCATGATGCAAGCCCGGGACCCATTGAAAATCCCCAAGAGATCCTGGCTTACTCAAGTAGAGATGGAAATCTATCCCTGAAAGATGAAATCACTTATCCTTTTAAGACCTTCAACTGATAAGATGAGAAGTCACTCATTGCTGATGGCAATCTCCTCAGTGGATTATGCATGTAATCAGCTATATATGCAAAAGGCTTACTGATTTTTAAAGTCCATGAAATTCCCTTGTATTGTAACTAACCCACTTCATGCTGGACCAAAAAATGGGGAACCCTTACCTGGCCAAGTTGACGCTTGAGTCTAAACTCACATTATTTGACAATGTGATTATTACATGTCTCAGAGTAGGTCTCCTAATATTTATTCTGTTTAGATTATGCTATAGTGTCTGGATATGTATATCGATGTCCCTCTTAAGAGTTGGGAAATTGTCAGTGTCTCCTTAATATTTCTTCTTTCATCTGATTAAACTGATTTAGTATATTTGTTTGGATATCTTTGATTTGTTCTCCCACATTCTCGGACTCCTGCTTTTCAGTTTGCTCATTTGACTGGTCATATCGGCCTGCTTTTTAATATGGCTTGTAATTTTTGCTGATGTCTAGGAATCTGTTTATTTTGATGGGTTTATTGTGTTAGTCCATTACTCTCTTGATTAGAGTTTTGTTTTTGTTTCGGTTTTTGTGAAAAGTCTTCTTTGATACATGTTTCCTCTTATTCTATACTTTTACAGTTGTCTTGTTTAACTGGGAAAAAAATGAAGAAGAGAATAACAAAAAATATAAAAATAAAAAGAAGTAAAAAATAAAATATATGGAAAATTAAATTAAAAAATAATACAAAGAAAAAAGAAATGTCAAGAGACACAAGGAACAAAAATAAGAAATTCAAAAGAAAGAGGAAAAGAACACAGAAAAAAGAAAGAGAGGAAGAGAGAGAAAAAAAATTTAAAAAGAGACCCTCCCTCTCAGGTCAGAGGCTTCTGGCTAGACTTCTCCCTCTTGTCCACTGTGCCTGCCCTTTGAGCATACTGTACTCCTCCTCTCCCTGTATACTTGGATTGGGAGGGAGGGAGAAAGAAAGAAAGGAATAAAAATCAGACAGGCGTCTCTCTCAGGCCTTTGGTGACAGGTTAGGCTCCTCTTCATCAGCTTCCCATGCCCATCAATGAATCACCCCACTGCCCACCCCTCCACAGGTACCCATTTGAGGAAAGGGAGGGAAAAAAAGTACCAGAACCAGACCTCCTCCTCAAGCTGAAAATAATCCCATGGCCTATCTCTCCAAGGGTACTAGGGTGAGGAATGGAAGAAGAAATTGAAAATAATACAAACTGGCTACCTCTCATGTGACAGATACTTGCCTATGTCGCTCCTCACTGGCCATGTCTCACCACTGCCAGCTGCACTTCTGATTCCTGACTGAGCATGCCTACACTGTCCTGATTGTCTGTGGCTCTCTTCTACCCCTGTGCCTGCCTGGGTGCTCCCAAACCAGCCTGATTGCCCAGCTCTCTGCCTCTCCCTTAATGTCTGGCTGGACCTCCCCATCTGAAGCTGCCCTCTGATTGTCCCCACAGCCCTACATTTCCCCTATGACCCACAAGACAATCTGTCTTCTCTCATATTCTAGAGGAGTCATGCAGCTTGCATTGCCTATTCTGACTCTTGGATGTCCCAGATTTCCTTTTAATAATTCCCTATTTTTGTTTTGTTTTCCTTGAATAATGTTGTAAATATATGATGGAAAAAATAACTATGAGAAAAATATGACATTGGGGAAAAATAGAACAATTGTTTATTGTTTTTAAGACTTGTATTTCCAGTCTCAGCAAAACAAAGGGTTTCTGCTATCTCCCTCCAGTATTTAAACAATTGAAAACAAAGAAAAATTCAAAAATACACACAAAAAATACTTTATTATTAAAATGTATGGGAATGTTTTTGTGAGTATCTTCACATTTTAAAAGCTAGATGTTTCCCATTTTGCACTATACATTTGGAGGCCGTGGATATCAATCTCTGCTGCACTTGGAAATTATCTTGGAAGCATAAAAAATTCTGATGCCTGGTTACCATACCAAGAGATTCTGATCTAATTATTCTGTTTTTTTACTTGGAGAGTCACAGTTTTAAAATGTCCTCAGGTGACACCAATGGGTATCAAAGTTTGAGAACACTTTCTCTAAAGAGCTGAGAACTACTGATAGGGGAATTGCTGGGACTCTAACCCCCCGTGGCAGAAACCCACATCTTTAAGAAAATAAACTCTCCTCAGTCCCTTTCTCCCCTCCTCACCCCCTTTTCTCCATGGAATCCACTTCAGGAAGATAAGAACTCCCTGCCAGCCCCCCTGAATTGAAATTTTCAACTGTAAACATATAATGACTCTTTTCCTCCCTAATGGCCTTCTGCTTTTAGGGAGATAAGCTAACCTTGCTCCTCTGCTTTTGTAACCTTGCCTGCCCACTTGCTTAGGAATTTGCCCACTTAGTGTTCCTATATAAACTCATGAAAATTGAAGAACAGGGTTCAGAATTTGGAGACTGAATTATTCTCTGGGCTCGTGCATAATAAAACATTGTTTATCTGTACCCTAAAGAGTGCTGCTTGGGTTTCTTTCCATCAGCTGCAACATTTGGTTCCCTTACCAGGTAAAATCCGAATCAATCAGGCCTGTTGTGTCTCCGGCTTGCTGGGCATGGCCAATGGCGATCTCTGAATGAATGAGGTGGGCACCACCTGTCCTTTGGATGGAATCTCGTTCTGAGATGGTCCCTGCAGGCTGCACCCCTACACCCTGGCCTGACTCAATAGGGAGGCAGACTGAACAGTGCCAGAAGACTCCAGAAAGGTAAGGCCCTGGGTGCCAAGTCCTAGGTCAGGCCCATCTCTGGATGGAAGAGGAGACTGATCACCTACTGAAATCTCAAGTACAGAGATCCCAGAATAGGGCAATCCCTGTTGGAGGGACTGTATAATATCTGAGTGACTGCATGAATGAGTGAGGATGGTAGAAACTTGCATCTGCCATAACAGTCTGTGACTCCAAAACTTTAGGTTATGGAGCCCATGTGGCCCTAACCTGTTTTCTGTGGCTACATCATATGGCATAACAGCCCCCCCGAACTTTACCCAGGTGCCTTAGTTAAGATGAGCCAAAGTTCTCATGAAAGATGAGGACAGGCGGGCATCTGAGTGGCCTTGAAAGAGGCGACCCTTTCCCTTGTCTATCTTGCACCACCGATGCAGGGTATGTGCTCTTCACAGCCAAATCCTACCATTTTAAACTGCATGCTCAAGAATTTCAAGAAGGGTTTTTCCAGAGATTATGGCATCCGGAAGAGCCTCAACACACTCTGAACCTTATGTGAAGTAGAGTAGTCCACTTTTACTGTTGACTGGCCCTCAGAAGGGACCCTAGATATAGCTAGGGTCTGTGCAGTGTGGTTGGTGGTCACAGGAACTTCTGGCCACCCCTATCAGTTTCCCTACATTGACTCTTGTTTAGAGATACCCCAGACTCTGCCCCTTGGGTTTGATTGTGATTGTGCATTGGAAAAAAGGACAGAGCAGGGTCTTGATTGCACAGGGAAGAGGGCTCTGGAAGCCAGTCTTTCATCAAGGGTCATCAGAAGAAGACCCACCACCCCCACAACCACTGCCATATGCTCCGGCCACTCTAGCCTCTTCTCCTAGCCCAGGAGTGCAAACAGATCTCCCAGAAACACCCCCACCTTTGGTCTCTCTGGGAACATTGACCCTCTCTGAGAAAAGCCCTGCAACCCCACTAGCAACAAGGCTCCAGTCAGCACAACCCGCATTACAGATGCCCCTCCATGAAACACAGAGTTCATCCCAGAATAGAGAGAATGGGACCATCCAACCCAGGAAGCCTGTAGTATAAGACCAGCCCTTCACAGCTACAGACCTCTTAAAACTGGAAGCACCACACCATGTCTACTTGGAAAAGCCCCAGTCCCTTATTGATCTCAAGGAATCCATTTTCCAAACCCATCATCCTACTTGGGATGATTGCACCAACTCATCCTGAATTTGTTTAATATGGAGGCGAGACACTGAATTCTGATGAAAGCCTGAAAGTGGCTGCAGGAGCAGGCCCCTACTGGTGTCTTAAACCTGGAAGTTTGGGCATGAGAAGCAGCACCAAAGGCCCAACTGAACTGGGACTTCAACACTGAACAGGGACTGGCTGCACTCCAGCAGTATCGGAAAGTGCTCTTCTGAGAGGTCAGAGAAGGGGCAAAACAACCCACAAACATGACAAAGAGGACTTTAGTTACTCAAAAACCCAATGAATCTCCAGGAGATTTCTATGAACAGCTTTGTGAGGCCTTCAGAATCTACATTCCTTTTGACCCAGAAGCTCTGGAAAACCAGAGGATGGTGAATGCTGCCTTTGTTGCACAGGCAGCAATAGACATTAAAAGAAAGCTCCAAAAATTATAAGGGTTCACAGGCATACACATCTCTCAACTCCTGGAAGCTGCCAACAAAGTATTCATCAATCGAGATGAAGCCACCAAATGAGAAGCCAAGAAGCAAATAAAACATCAAGCCTCCCTATTTGCAGCAGTGTTGGGAAATCCTGACCCTGCCAGATGAGAAGGGCCACCTTGAATAGGTAGGACAAGCACCAGAAGGGTGCCTCTGGCCAGAGACCAATGTGCCTACTGCAAAGAAAGTGGACACTGGAAAAATGAGTGCCCCCAAATGGCTCAGGCACATAGAGGGAACATCCCTAAAGGGAAATACCAATCTGAGCCCCAAGATCATCTGATCAGGCTGGCAGGGCTCCACACTGAAGAGGGGCAACCAGGCTCACTGGAACTTGGCCCCCATGAGCCCATGGTCAAACTACAAGTTGGGAGCCAGTCAATGACTTTCATGGTGGACACTGGCACTGAACATTCTGTGGTCACGACCCTCATTGTTCCCTTTAGTGGAAAAACCACTAATATCATAGGTATGACTGGAGACCAGTCAAGACAACAGCTGTTTTGCCAGTAAAGAATTTGCCAGCTTAGTGGCCACAAAGTGACTCATGAATTTCTGTACCTGCCTGAATGTCCAGTTCCCCAGCTTGGTAGGGACCTCTTAACCAAACTGGGAGTCCTGATTACCTTCAAATCTGAAGAGCCAGCAAGCTTAAACCTCAGGTCCAGCCTCACTCTCCTTGTCACCATACCCAGAAGTGAAGAATGGAGATGTCATGCAGAAGAAAGTTCAGGTCAGAATCCGGAAAAACTGCTGAAACTTTTTCCCCTGGTTTGGGCAGAAAAAAACCCACTTGGAATGGGACAGAACCATGCACTCATCATCATTGACCTGAACCCTGGAGCGATCCTGGTCTGACAGAGGCAGTATCTGATCCCCCATGAAGCACAACTGGGCATAGTCTAACACAAAGATTACCTGAAGAAAGAAGGAATTCAAATTGAATGCCAGTCTCCCTGGAACACCCCATTATTACCAGTAAAAAAGCCAAATGGGACCAGATATTGACCAGTGCAGGATTTATGAGCCATTAATAAAACCACTCTCACCTTACATCAGGTTGTTCCCAACCCATACACTTTGTTAGGACACCTGCCACGTGAAGCCACCTGGTTCACTTGCGACCTGAAAGATGCCTTCTTCTGCCTGCAGCTGCCCTGCCTTCCAAGCCAGCCTCTCTTTGCCTTTGAATGGGAAGATCCCAAAACCTGGCAGAAAACTCAGCTAACTTGGACTGGGTTCCAACAGGGCTTCAAAAACTCCCCTACCCTTCTCAGGGAAGTCTTGGCAGCAGATTTGGCCACCTACCCCTGAGTAGACTGCAGGTGTGCCCTCTTACAATATGTAGATGACATCCTACTTGCCAGTAAAACAGAAGAGGACTTCTGGAGAGGGACCTAGACTCTCCTACAACTTCTAACAGACTGGGTACAAAGTGTCTTGGAGAAAGGCCCAGATCTGTAAACAGCAGGTCAAGTACCTGGGGTTCAACATCACACAATGGCACCAGATGTTCAGACTGGAATGAAACAAAGTGATCTACACCATCTCTACCCCACCACAAAAAGAAAGCTTCACAAGTTTCTAGGGGCTGCAGGGTTCTGCTGCATCTGGATTCCAGGGTTGGCAGCCATGGCCAAGCCCCTTTATGAAATTTTGGTGGGTCCAGTTAAAGCGCCTCTTGCCTGGGGAGAAGCTTAACAGGGGGCCTTTCAAAACAACAAAAGACAACTCGGCCGAGCTCCTGCCTTAGGGCTCAAGATGCAACTTGAAACTTTTACCTGTTCGTGCATGAAAAGAACAAAGTAGCATTGGGGGCTCTCACACAAACAGTTGGCCCCTGGCAAAGACCCATCATTTACCTCTCCAAGCACCTGGACTCCATGGCTACAGGGTGGCCGCCCTGCCTGAAAGGCCTGGCAGCAACCATACCCTCATCAAAGAACCTGACAAATTAGCTCTCGGACAGGCAATTCATGTTATGGTGCCACACAGTCACTGCCCTAATGAACTCACATGAGCATCAGTGGATTTTGATTCCCTGGCTCACACATTACCAAGGTTTACTCTGTGAAAACCCCAGAGTGTCAGTAGAAACAGTGCACAGTCTAAACCCTGCCACCTTTTTTGCTAGATGAGGAGGGGGCTCCTGAACATGACTGTGTTGAAGTGACTGAAGAAGTTTACACCAGTCACCACAACCTCCAGAACAAACCGCTCCCTTCCCCAGATCAGACACTGTTTACAGATGGGAGCAGTCTTGTTAAAAATGGGGAAAAGCTTGCTGGATATGCAGTCACCACTACTGTGGAGATGGTCTGCACAACGAGCAGAACTCTGGGCACTGGTCCAAGCCCTGAAGCTAGCTGCTTGGCAAGTGGTAAACATTTACACTGACTCTAAGTATGCATTTGCTACCATTCATATCCATGGGGCAATTTATAAAGAAAAAGGTCTCCTAGCTGCAGGGGGAAAGGAAATCAAAAACAAAGAAGAAATCCTCCAACTATTAGAAGTGATCTGGAAACCAGACAGTCACCATCATCCACTGCCAGGGACATCAGAAAGGAATGGATATGATCGCTCAAAGAAACAGGCTAGCTGACAAAGCATCTCAGCAAGCAGCTGAAGGAACCCACAGAATACAAATCCTGAAATTAACACCGCAGCTGTCACTCTTAGGACAAGAGACTAATCAACTAAGCTATACCTGGGAAGAACAGGAGTGTGCTAAAAGAGAAGGGGGAAGCCAAACCCCCAAAGGAACATGGCTGCTCCCAGATGACTGGATTTTTGTACCAAAAGGAGCTGCTCATGCCCTCATCCAGTGATACCACCAACTCACCCACCGAGGGAATACTTCGCTAGAAGTCCTGCTTGGGAGATATTACTACATAGCCCAGCTAACTTCTCTCTGTGCCACCATCAGCATCTAGTGCCAAGTTTGTACCAAAAACAACCCTTTGCAGGGCCTCTGTGCTCTGACTGGTGTCCAGCACATGGGGACAGCCCCCTTTGAAGATATCACAATAGGTTTCACAGAAGTGAAACCAAATCAAGGGTACAAATATTTGTTGGTGATGATATGCAGCTTTTCAGGTTGGGTCAAAGCTTTCCCCATTCACACTGAAAAGGCAAGAGAAGTGGCTAAGGCTTTACTTAGAGAAATCATTCCATGGCACGGGCTGCCACTGTCAATTGGAAGTGACAATGGCCTGGCCTTTGTGGCTGCTGTAGTCCAAGAGCTAGTAAAAATCTTAGGAATCAAGTGGAAACTCCATACCGCTTACAAGCCCCAAGGCTCAGGGGTAGTTGAATGCATGAATCAAACCCTCAAAGCCACCTTTGCCAAATTCTGCCAGGAAACTGGTCTCCCCTGGGTAGACTTATTTCCCTTGACCCTTCTCTGAGTTAGGTACACCCTAGTACCCACAGGCTATTCACCCTTTGAAATTCTATTTGGGCAGCAACCCCCAATTATCCAGGCCTTCAAAGTAAATCTCAAACTTCTGGGGGAGGCTAGCCAAGATTCCATTCTCCAGCAGCTGGGGAAAACTCTAGATGAAATACATAAAACTATCTTTTCCTGGAATCTCATTCTCCTGGGACACCCGGTACACCCCCACCAGCCAGGGGACCTAGTCTGGGACAAAGACTGGAAAAAAGAACCCCTTCAGCCTTCCTGGATGAGTCCACATCCTGTGATCCTTTTAACTCCTACTGCTTTTAAAGCTGCAGGCATCGTCCCTTGCATCCATCATTCCTGGGTCAAGAAGGCACTCCCCAATAAGGAGCAGGACAGCTGGACAGCTCAACCTGTACCCAGCCACCCATTGAGAGTGTGAGTCACCTGGGATCCCCAAGCACCGACCTCTTCAAACACCTGCTGAATGGACCTCTGCTCCTGATGGATCCTGTGCTTATATGGCCTGCTCACCTTTGTATTTGGAGTTGGACTCACTGCAGTGACCCTGCAAACTGGACTGTTGCAAATAGAGCCCTAATTGCAATTGCTTACTGGTGTATAATAGAATGCTTCTGTGACTTTACTTGCTTGTCCTTTCCTTCCTTGCCCCCTCCTTAGGAGCCAATACCCACCCACAAAATCTATGGCAGCTGCAAGTTAGTCAAAGCTGGGGCAAACTATCCATGCTGAACATTTCAGTCCCATTTTTGGCAGGTGCAGCTTCAGCCTCTGTAATATTTGACACTTGGAGGGCAATCCAAAATCACGCTCCTTACACCTTGCTGGTTGCCCCATACCCCCACACACCCATACCTGCCCCCAGGACAGGGTGTAGGGGTTGCAACTATGGGAGTTATGACAAATACCTCTGTTGAGACCCCCAAAAGGGCAGAGGATTCTGCTGCTCTTGGAGCTTGCTGGTAGGTGTCACCACTCCCTGGAAGGGGGTCCCACTGACTTCCCCATATCTCCTACAGAAATTCCCCAGCCTGGGAGGGAATGGCATAGAAACCTGTGACCCCATAAAACTCACCTTATTAAACATAACCACCAGATAAGAAAATACCCTTTTAAAGGCCCAAACAGGACTAAAACTGGAAATCAGAATATACAACCCATCGGGGCCAGACCCAGGGGAACTCATACTGGTCCAACTGATCCCAGTAGCCCACCCCCAGAGAAAACCCTGATGGAAAATATTGGTAAAGCCACCCAGACAGTAAAAGCCAAAGTAAGAACAACCCCCCAAAATGTTCTTTTGAACCAGGTTTGAAATTTCCACAAACTCCTAAATGAATCTTGGCCTGAATTAGCTGCCTTCTGTTGGCTATGCATTTCCTCCAGTCTAACCATATTCCCCATACCTGTCCCATGGAATGTAACCCTCCTGACCCATGACAGCTCTATGGTGGGAACCAAGCACCACCCAGTCTGCATAACTGAAACCCCAGGAAAACTGGCTAACTGTAAAAACATAACTACCAGGTCTCCTTCAACCATCCTCCCTCTTGGAATGGCCAACTGTAACACCACCCACCCACTCAACAAGCCTGACTGATGTGCTGCAAACTCCACCATCTGAATCTTTGGCACCAACACCTACTGGTGCCTACCCCAGGATGGTCAAGGCATCTGCTACCTGGTTTGGCCAGTACCATCATTCTTGGTGTATGGAGATGAATTGCCTGGAGAGCTCTCCCAAGCCAAATGAGCAATACAGGCATTTTCAATAATCTTAGGACCAGGGGTAGTCAGGACCTCAGCAGTAACAGGGACCTCACTCACAGTTGGTCACAAGGGCTTACAAACACTAGCAAAGGAAACATCAAATGACCTCGAAGAAATATCGGGGGGCTCTCAATGGGTTACAAGACCAGATAGACTTATTGGCAGAAGTGGTTTTACAAAACAGGTGAGAATTAGACTTGTTCACTGCAAGTTCATGGGGGATCTGTCAGGCCCTGGAGGAAGAATGCTGTTTCTATGCAAACTCCTCAGGAATAGTTAGGGACAAAGTGGCCCTGCTAAAAGAAAGAGGCAAAGACCATTTAAACTGTGTATACCAGGCATCTGCCAACAGGAGCTACTTCCAGTTCTCCTCTCCTAGATTTTGCCATTTTTGCCAGTAATAGCCTCAGTCTTTTTCCTCTTAACTTTTGGGCCATGCATTCTATGGTATCGAACACAATACATCACTTCCTGCCTAAACACCTTTAAACACCAAGTAATGCCTTGTGTTAAATATCAGCCCCTAGGGACTATAGAAAAATACCCATGTTAGCAGATGATACCCCATAAAGAACTATAAGGACATCAAAAGAAGGGAATGATAAGGGAAGTGCTGGGACCCTACCCCCCTTGGCAGAAACCCACAGCTTTAGGAAAATAAACACCCCTCAGTCCCTTTCTCCCCTCCTCCCCCCATTTCTCCATGGAATACATGTCACAAAGATAAGCACTCCCTGCCTGCCCCTTTGAATTGAAATTTACAACTCTAAACAGATAATGACTGTTTTCCTTGTCTGCTTTTAGGAAGATAAGCTAACCTCACTCCTCTGCTTTTGTAACTCTGCCTGCCTGCTTGCTTAGGGATTTGCCCGCTTAGTGTTCCTATATAAACTTATGAAAATCAAGGAACAGGGCTCAGAATTTGGAGACTGAATTCTCCTCTGGGTCCACACATAATAAAACTTCATTCATCAGTACACTTAAGAATGCACATGGGTTTCTTTCCATCGGCCACAACAAGGTAAGTGTCTAGAATTTTAAAGATGAGTTTGCCAAAAATAACCTAAACCTGTCCAACACCAGTCTGTGCATTTTAAAACTTTCAAAGATTCCTTAGACCACTGAATCTGCTTTGGTAGGAATTACGCTACACATTCAGTGCATCACTGAAAAACCTCCAACCCCTCCTACAATTCAGGCAGGTAAGCAAGGTTATCATTGCATACATAAATGCAAAAGGGTGGTACCAACATCAAAAGAGCACATGGACATAGAGAGAGCCATCAGAAGGAAAAACAAAGGATTGACACCAAGTCCTATCACACAACTCAATTGAGAGGATAATATTCTTGGTATCTCCCAAAGGCCTTTGGATAATTGTTTTTATTGTTGTTGTTAGGAGATACCTGGGGACTGAATCCAGGACCTCTTACATAGGAAACAGGTGCCCAAACACTGAGCTACATCCACTTTCCAATGAGACCTGGTTGTTTCATTTGTTTGTTTTTAGGAGGTGCTAGGGATTGAACCCAGGACTTTGTAAATGGGAAGCAGGGGCTCAACCACTTGAGCTACATCTGCTACTCTACATAATTGTTTTTTGATGTATCAAATTTCAACAGTATATTTTAAATGCTAGTTGTCTGACTTTTATTTGTGGAATTTAGATTACTTCTCAGTTTTTGTTATTCAAATTAATATAAACAATATCATTGATATTCTTTCATTTTTTAAATACATATAGAAATATTTAGTATAAATATACTGGCAATTTTTACACTAAAATATTGTAATCCCCCACTAAAAAGAAAACATTTACTATCTGACCCTTTACAGAAAATTTTGCCAAGCCCTGGGTCTAGTGAGTTGGACATTAGAACAAAGTTGAAATACAGTAAAGCCAAGTGCCCAGATAGACATTAACCAAATGTTACATAACCCCAATGGGGGACAGGTAGGATGCTGCCGGAGTCACTGGTAAGGACAGACAGGTTGCTCTAGAAATGTTACAAAGCTTTCTCCAGGGTGAGAGTAACAGCTGGGAAGTAGTGGTCCCAGCAGCTGACCCTTTTAGGAGAGTTTGATAATGCACCTACAACAACTAATACTGCACAGAGTATACAGACAATACACAGACAATATCAGGTGGTCACTGGTTTGTAAAGAGATGAAAATCTTCTCTCATAATTGCTCAATATCTTAGTGGCAGACACTGTGGGTGAGGGACAAGGTTTCAAAATATTAAAGTGAACTTTTCTAATTCAAATCATTCATCCTGGGATGGCCCAGTCCTGCTGCCTTTGAAAGGCCTTGCACTGACTTTCTCTCTTCTGCACCATTAACCTCTACTAGATTCTTCCATTGTTACTCCAACAAGCCTCCCTGGAGCCCCATGCCTTTTGGAATACCTATAGGACGCTTCACCCTAACACCAAAATCCTCCACCAATTCCCCTGCCTGCACCATCTGCACCTTCCAACCCCCTTCTCAGGGTCCCACTTCTCCCATCCAGCTCTGTGCCCACCACTCCACCACCTCTGTGACTAGGGCCTCCAGCCATCTCCCAGTTGTTAAAATGGGCCCTTTAGAGCCCTTCTCTTCTGTAATCTCAGAGCTGACTCTACACTGCCACCTATTTTCTCTCTCTGGCAACATTTTCTTACCTTGGCTTTCATGACTCCATTAGTTTCTGGTTTCTTTCCTACATCTCTGGCTTCTTCTTCTGACCCAACATGGTATGCTAGCTTTCTCCTTTAAAGGTTGGAGTTTCTCAATACCCACTCAATTCTCCCCAATTGATCATCCTCTGCAATCATATTCAGGTCCCATACAAATTTTTCATTTGTCCACTGAGGTAAAAGCCATCCAAAAGAAACATCCTCTTCCTAACCACAAAGCAGCCACTCTGGTTTGGCTTTCCCAAGGCCCCACTGAAGGAATGAGATGACTCCCTCCCTGCAAATATTTAGGAAATCCCTTCAAAAATATAAATGCTGATTCAAATTGTAATACATATATTCAGATATATTTTTAGAGCAGAAGTCAAATTACTTATCAATGTTCAATATTAAGTTTGTATATTACACTATTTAAAATAATTTTAATGAAGTTTCACTTATATAATTGAACTGCCTTTATTAAATTCTTATTTCAGGGCCTTTACTTTTGAAAAGGTAAATATTTAAAAGTAATTTTTTGATTTTCAAATGTAGGATTCAATGGAGAACACTACATAGAGAGAGTTTTTGCAGAATTTTATATTTTTTATTATAAGAATTTATTGTAGTGATTTGTTAATAAATAATTTATCAGATTATTCAAATTAGTTGATCTATGAAGAGAAAAGTCAGAAGATTGATAGGTGATAATTGTATTCTATCCATTACATTATTTTTAGATGACAAATTTCTAGGTCATAATTCCAGTTTGTTTTCTTCAAAATGCTAAGCAATCATTTTTAAAAGATAGAAACTCCTCATGCTACAATATTTCAGTGCTCCAGAAATCCCTGCTTCTAAATTATCCCCACATAAATGCATCTTTTACTTGTTCCCTCTTATTTTTTCTAGAACACTGTTCTTAGTATGCAAGATTTTTGCTGAATTACATTTCCCAAATTTATAAACAAATTTAACAAAATCTGCTTACCTTTACTTTTCATGTTCCAGTGAAAATGAATTAGTCACATTTACAGAAATTTTTGTTATTTGAAATTTTGCCTTAAGTCCTCATCTTTCTTTCCTACCTTGTCTGAAGTCTTAAATTTTCCCATTTCCCTATATTCATCTATAAGATCCTCCCTCCATGTAATCGTACTTACTCAATTTAGAACAGAGTACTCTCTCTCTCTCTCTGAACATGGTAACTCTGTCAAGACTTCATGTTTACTCTTGCATTTTATCCATTTTTGTTTCGATATTTTCCCACCACTCCCAGTAAAGGATTTCAATTTAAGGTGTACCCTAGTCCAAACATAACTTGACAAACATTCTTTCAAGACCACACCTCTACTTTCTTTTTAAAATCTTCACCTCTCAGCACAGTTGTTTTGAACACTTTCACTCTACTGAGGACTATCTTGCTAATTCTTCTCACATTTAACACAGTAGACTTACTGGCACCTCAAAATCCTCAAACAAAACTGTGGTCCTACATAGGGCCTGGTCATTTTTCAAAATTACTGTGCTTCAAATTCACTGCCTTCAAATTGACTGCGAATGTTAGATGATGGCACATCAGGCATTTGCTTCAAATTTAGTTGATGGTTTTCAGAGAGAAGGGGCAGAAATTGGTGGAAACTTCAAAGAGATAGAATAGCTACATTCCTTGAAGTCCTGATTGGTGTGACTTGTGGAAGGGAAAAACACCACCATTTGACAGTGCAGAATGGGAGGCTTTTTCTCTAAGGAATAGCCAGACAAGGAAGTGAAGGCATTGTAGGAAAACTGTTTGAAATGACTTGGGAAGATGTGTCACTGATTACAGACCAGGCAATCCTTAGGGTGCAATGGAAGTTCCTGGGATCTCAGGGGAAAAGAGAGATAGAGTGTGCTCCAGCCAGCATTTGCTGAACTATGTTATAAAAAATAAGAATGCGTCTTTGTCACAAAAAGGCCTTCATTGCCTCTTCCACATCATTTTCTCACTTCTTAGCATCATTAATTTCTATACAGGAGTGTCTGGTGACACATTGTCTCTGAAGGGATCTGTTTATGGTAAGCCACATATACTGTATGCAAAGTAAACCTGGGCAGAGTCCCAGGTTCAACTTGGTTTTAGCTATACAGCCAAAATTGAGATCTTCACAAGGTGTATGTGCATCAAATTAAAGTACTTATTCCACACTCTGTCTACTACTGACAGGCAGATAAAGAAGGGTCACTTTATCAATTGATTCAGCTTTAATGATTTTTTGTACATTCATGAGTCAATAGGAATTTTAATCAAATAAATTTAATATGAAGTTTAATTTTGTTTGAATTCAGTTAATTTAATAATTTTATTCATCCTTTATATGAGAGCTAAACTTAATTGTCCATTTTATTTTGTTAAGCATTTAATTTTTTAAATCTATTTTTTTATTTCTAAAGGATACATAGAATACATAAAATGCTAAGTAAAATATATAAGGGATTCGCATATGATCCACTACCCACCTCTCCCACTTTTCCCCATCTTAACAACTTCTTTCATTAGTGAGATAAATTCATCACAATTGATGAACACATTTTGGAGCATTGCCAGTAAGAATGGATTATAATTTACATTGTAGTTTACACTCTTTCCTATTCAATTGTGTAGGTTATGGCAGTATATATAGTGGCCTGTATCTGTCATTGCAATATCATTCAGGACAATTCCAAGTCCCTAAAATGCCTCCATATTACCTCTTTTTTCTTCTCCCTGACTTCAGCACCCCAAGAATGCACTGTCTCAACATCCATGATGCAATTACTTCCATTCTTAGAATCACAATATGTCTATGGTAGAATACCAGTAAGTACACTCTAGTCCATATTTTATTCCCCAATCCTTACAATTCTGGGATGGTGATGCCCACTCCACCTCTAATTGAGAGGAGGCTTTGACCCCATATGGCTGATGGATGGGAATCTCTTGCTTGCAGTTGTAGACTCTTTAGATTCCCTGGTGTGGAGGTAGTCCATTCTCAGCTCCTCGTTAGTTGTCCTGGATGAGTCCTATGAACTGGAGAGTAGGTGTTGCAACTCTGCTGAGGCTCAGGGCCCAGCTGATGTATGGGCAGCCCAGAGATTCAAGTCTCCTGGATATACACCTACCAACTCTAGCACCAACTATAGCATGAAACAAAATGGACAGAACAAGTTAGTATGGAGAAATCACATCTGAGTCCAACTCTCACACAGGAGCACAAACATCAAAGTAGGGCCAATTTGCAAGGTATAAAACTCTGGAGATATCTGCCATGACCACAGGACATGGGTGTTTCCCGAGCTCTTAGGAGCCCTTCTATTTGAGGTAGTATCTGCTTTGGCAGTCTATGAGATCCTGCTGAGACATGCATAATCATTACCTCTCTGATGACCTCCTGACTCACTTTGAAGACTCAGCCTTATAAACTCATTTGTCTTTACATTTTCCCCATTTTCTCAAAGTCATTTTCCAGTTACATCACCAGCTCATGCTTGCTAGTAATTCCTCAGTGCCAGGGAGGCTCACCCCAGGAGTCATGTCCCACACTTGGGGGTAGGTAATGAATTTATATGCTGAGTTTGGCTTAGAGAGAGGCCACTTTTGAGCAACAAGGAATCTCCCAATAGGTAATTCTTAGGCACCCTACAACATTAATCTAAGTTGTAATTTCAAGAGCAAAGGCTCATAAGCATAGTCATCAATATCAAGGGCACATCAATGGACCATCCTTCTTCACTAGTCATTTCCCCTGTACTTGGAGGATTGTTGCTGTTCTATTAGAGAATGTGACAGAGCTCTCCAGGATAGGAATTCAATATTCTTTTGGTTGTGTGAATGTCAATGTACTGTGGCAATGTCCTATGAACATTTGAACACATTTATATACCTTATATGTATTCCCAGGTTAACTTCCTCCCTTGTATCCACCATCACTGACACCCCACACTGATGATCTTCCTTGACACAGTTGTAACCCTTCTATAATCCAAAACCTCTTCAAAAGTGATGCCAAATATATCACCATATACAATGAAAAGGAAAATGAAGTAATAATGATAGGTTTAAACATAATAAATAAAATTCATAATAATTAAGAAAATCTAAAACTAAAATAAATTAAAAAATGAAATTGGAATACTAAAAATAATGGAAAATATTTTAAAAATAAAACAAATTTTTTTTTAATTTTGCCATTCGTCACTGTAATATCTGTTGTCCTGTATATATAGTGGCATTTTCTTCCATTTCTTCCCTGTTGTCTAATGTTTTTCATTTTGCTTTCAAAGATGTTTTAGGTCACAGTAAATTCACATTTAGAATATAGGGGGCTCCCATGTATTTCTCCCCCTTTTACCCCTTCCCATATTAATAATCTTTTTACATGTGGATGCTATATTTGTTACAACTGATGTACAAAATTGAAGTATAGCTACTAACCATGGTCAAAGGTTTACATTATTGTTTACATTTTAGACTTACACTTTTATAAAATTTTGATGAAATTTAACATGGCCTGTACCTATCATTGTGAGATCATGTAGAATACTTCCATTGTTCCATAAATCCCCCATCTTCTATCTTTTCTATTCCTTCTTTCCCTCTCCCCTCATTGCCCAGGGCGACCACCAGGCTTCAGTCCTTGAAGGACAAGATTCATAGATACTTGCAACAATGCTGAAAGCTTGACATATTAGTCTATCTTCCCTTATTAGGAACAACTCATGCTCTCAAGATACACCTTTCCCTCTGTTTGAGAACATATCAGGCCTCTCCAGCATGGGAGTACAACCCCTTCCTACTCATTATGTGGGTCTCCACCCAGTGATACAACACAGTATGAAAAATGTTGACTCACACATTCTCTAGAAGATGGCCCTAGGTGTGCACTCTCCCAAATGTTCCCCTCTCCAACAGCCTAAACCAATAACCCTTCCTTGTCATATTGCCAAAAGAGCTTTCTCAACAATGTAGTTTCAAAAACATTACCACCAATAGATAATGTTCATATGCTCCCTCCTCCAACCCACCTCCCATTTCCATGGACCATCCAACACATCCTCCACTCCCTACCACCGTGTCTAGCTTGCATGGCCCAGCCCAATATATCACTATACCCCTGTCATGTCTCTTCACTGCACAACTACTCATTTCCACATTATCATAGATTTCACCCCTATGGGAATTGTCCAACAACTTTCTTCTCCCTTTCTATTTACTGTAAGCTTATCTTCCAGAAGCTAGCTCTCTGAGTCTGCTCAGTTTGCTTAATTCATATCAAAGAGGTCATGTAATATTTGTCCTTCAATGCCTGGCTTGCTTCACTCAACATAAGGTCCTCAAGATTCATCCATGTTGTCCCATGTGTTAGAACTGTATTCCTTCTTACAGCTGAGTAATTTTCCATTGTAAGTATGTACCATATTTTGTTTATCCATTCTTCTGTTGATGGGCATTTGGGTTGATTTCACCTTTTGGCAATGGTGAATAATGCCACTATGAACATCGTTGTGCATATATCTGTTCATATCATTGATTTCAAATATTTTATGTATATACCCAGCAGTGGAATTGTTGGCTCTTTTGGCAGTTCTATAATTAGATTTTTTTTTTTGAGGAACCACCAAACCGTCCTCCACAATGGCTGGAACATTATACATTACCATGAGCAGTGGATGAGTGTTCCCATTACTCCATATGCTCTCTAAAACTTGTAGTCTTCTGTTTTTTTTTTTAATAGCTGTGAGTCTAATGGCTGTAAGAGTATGTCATTGGAGTTTTGATTTGTATTTCCCTAACAGCTAGTGATGTCAAGCATGTTTTCATGCGCTTTTTTGCCATTTGTATTTCTTCCTTGGAGAAATGTCTTTTCAAGTAGCTTGCACATTTTTTATATGGCTTGTTTGTCTTTTTATTTTTGAGTTGTAGGATTTATTTATATTTACTGAATATTAACCTCTTACTAAATATATGGTTGCCAAATATTTCCTTCCATTGGGTAGGCTGCCTTTTTAATTTCTTGGTAAACTCTTTTGAGGTGAAAAAACTTTTTATTTTGAGGAGGTCCCTGTATTTGCCAGCCAAAAGGGGTGCTGAGGCAAATTACCAGAAATCAGTTGGTTTTTATAAAGGGTATTTATTTGGGGTAGAAGCTTATAGTTACCACGCCATAAAGTATAAGTTTTTTCCCTCACCAATGTCTGTTGTTACATGTTGGAGCAAGACAACTGCCGAGGTTTGCTAGGGTTTAGGCTTCTTGGGTTCCTCTCTTCCCAGGGCTCTGTTTCTCTGGGGCTTAGCTCCTCTGTTTCCTCCACATTGTCAGCTGTAGACTATGAGGCTCACTAGGCTTTGCCTCTGTCCACAAGGCCAGCTGTGAACTGTCAGGTGAATGGCTCATCTCTTTTCCTGGGACTATCTCTCCTTCCTCACAACCAAGCTCTTCTGCGCTTACTTCACTGGGCTCCAGCATCAGAACTCCAACATCAAAACTCCAACTTAAAACTCCAACTCTGTCCTTTGCCATGTCTTTTATTTTTGAGACCCCACCCACCAAGGGATGGGGCTCAATGCCCTACTGACTGGGTCCAGTCAACACCCTAATCATAACTTAATCATGCCCAGATGAACAGGTCACTTTACAAGCATAATCCAATATCTGTTTTTGGAAACCATAACTATATCAAGCTGCCAAACTGCTACACTCCCATTTATCTATTTTTTCTTTCTCTGCTTGTACTTCATGTTTCATGAAACATTTCCTATTACAAGTTCCTGTAAATGTTTCCCTACATCATTTTCCAAAATCCTTATGGTCTTGACTCACATGGAAGGAAATTCAACTGGACATACATATAAGGTATATAAAAGTATTCAAATGTTAATGGGGCATTGTCACAGTGGTTGGAGATTCACACAATAGCTGAGAATTCACATCCTGGAGAGCTCTTTCACATTCTCTAATGGGACAGCAACAGTCCCCCAAGTGCAAGGGCAATAACTGGTAAGGGAGGATGGTCCATTTATGGGCCGGCAACATTGACAACTGTGCATGTCAGCCTTTGCTCTTGAAATTGCAACTTGGCATATTGTTATGGGGTGTCTAAGAGTTGCCTCCTGAAAACCACCTTGTAGTTCAAATGTGACCTCTCCCTAAGCCAAACTCAGCATATAAATTCATCACCTTCTTCCAGCATGGCACATGAATCCCAGGGATAAGCTTCCCTGGCAATGAGGGATTACTACCAAGAATTGACTAACAATGCAACTGGAAAAAGACCTCAAAGAAAAGGGGGAAGTTTAAAGATAAGTGAGTTTATATGGTTAAGAGACTTCAAAAAGTGTTGTGAGGTGATCTCAGGGGTAATGCTTATGCACATCTCAGCAGGATCTCATAGACTGCCAAAGTGGATACTACCCCAATTAGTGGGGCCCCTGAGAGCTCTGGGGACATGCAGGTCCTATTGTCAGGGCAGATAGTTCTGGAGTTTTGTGCCATGTTAGTGGGCACTACTTTATAGTTTGTGCTCCTGAGAGTGACTGAGTTTTACACAGTTATGTCTTCCCTACACATGTCTCATCCCTCCCATTTGAATCTATACTTGGTACTGGTGTTGGTAGGAGTACATCCAAGAGACTTGAGTCTTTTAGCTGTTCATGTGCCAGCTGATCCCTGAGCTTCAGTGGAGTTGCAACACCTACTCTCCTGTTCATTGGACTCACCCAGGAAAACTATCAAGGAGATGATGATGGACAATGACCATCCCAAGGAACAGAGAGTCTGCAACTGCAAACAGGTTTATCCCATCCATCAGCCTCATGGGATCTAAGCCCCCTCTCAATTAGGTGAAGTGGGCATCACTATCCCAGAATCCTCATGATTGGAGAAAGTACTATGGACTTACTGTTATTGTACTATAGACTTATTGGGATTCTGGCAATGGAAGAAATTACAACATTGATGTGGAGGCTGTGGCCACTGGAGTCTCTCAGGGCAGGAAGAGGGAAAAGCAAGTATAATACAGTGGTTATTTGGGAGTTTTGACTTGTCCGGAATGACATTGCAACAACAGATATAGGCCATTATATATCCTCCCATTACCTGCAGAATTGTGTGGCAGTGAGTGTAAACTACGATGTGAACTATGTTCCATGCTCATTGGCAATGCCCCAGGATGCATTTATCAATTGAAATGAATGTGCCACACTAATGATGTATGTTGTATATGTTGGAGGGTGTGGGAAGTGTGTGAAGTGGGATATACGGGAATCCCTATATTTTTTGTGTAACATTTATGTATTCTACTTTTCTTTAAAAAATAAAAGAAATATATATTTAAAATAAAAATATATATCAGAATATATGTGTTAGAATGTCATTGATAATGTATACATTAATTTAGCTGTCAGAATCTGAGTAGTAATCTAAACACCACAAACAATAGAGCAGTAACTAGAATTTTAAAATTATACTTGAAATTTTCTACATTAAAAAACAGTTATCAAAAGACCTTTAATGCATAACAAGAAAGTTGTCTTCTCAGTGGAGTTCTGTGATATGACTCGATGTCTACCTTTTGTTTTGCCTTCCAATAGATTTCTCTATGAGCTTGTGCTCTTTTGATCTTGGTACCATCATTTCTGCATTTTCTTGTTTGCTTATAACCCTGCTTCACTTCTTGAGTGTAGGAGGGATTTGAGATTTTTAGTGATGCACTGAATGTGTAGCCTAATTCCTAACTAAATCCAATTCAGTGGTCTAGGGAATTAATTATAATTTTAAAATTCACAGAGTGTCTTTGGCCAGGTTTAGATTCTGTTTGATAATATTCAACCTTCAAAAATTCTATACTTTTGCATTAACAATTGATTTTAGCCAAAAAGAAAAAGAAAAACAAACAAAAAACCAGGAAAATATAGTTTTTAATACAAATGTCACTTGATTGTTCCCATCATTATGAAAGATGACTCTGGGGAGAAAAATTAAACAATTCCCTTGAGTGAGAAGAAATTTCAATTTTTCCTTTGTGAAAAGTAAAGAAGTGCTGTTCTTTTGCTTGATCTCTCAAGGGAAGGTGCTTGATTAGTTTCCAGCCATGGGTTCATCTTCTTGTATGGGCAGCATTCCACAACTTACCTCATGCTTCTTGTTTGTGCTTATAAGAACACAAAAGCTGTCCTTGTCAACCCTATGACTTTAGTAATTATGGAAATCAATTGATTTTTATTTTATGTCCCCAAAAAAGAAATATTTCATAAAAAAGGTTTTGTATCAACTTTTCTGTTAACTGGAGATTGACTTCATCTTTTTCTTTCTGATCATTGCTGAAGGTGGCAAAACTATTCTTAATATTTTGAACTTTGTAAATCTTGCATCTAACACAACTGTCTTAGTTGCCACATAGTTTGCCTTGTACAGTACATCAGACTTCAAATTAAGGAAACATCTTGTTGACTAAAATACAGCAGATTTTTCCTCTGAAATTCTTATTGTCTCAATACTTGCTTTTAATTTCCTCCACAAAGGCAGTGAATCATCTTAAAATGAAAATTCAATTGCAGTTATTCAGCGTGCGCATTATAATAGAGAATTTGTTTATTCCCTGGGTAAAGACATATAAATGGGGGTTAAGTCACTATAGAAAGTTGTTTTTCACTTGCTCATAGAAAAAAAAATCTAGGTTTTCAGAAATTGGACTGGTTGAGTGACTCTTAAGCAATAAGTAATAGCCTGGTGGCTTTATGTTTATACTCCTACATATCAAGCATTTGCTCCCTCCCCTCATTGCCTAACCAAGTTTGCTGCTAAATGTGCAAAATAAAGCTCATCTAGTGGCACTAGCATTTTAAAGAGAGAAAGAAGTTTATTACAGCAGGTGACAGGAGACAAAGCAAATCCTCAGATTGGTCTTCCCAAATTGGAATATTCTGAGCTTTTATGAAATTCAAATAAAGGGAGGTGAAGATAGTGAATTTGTGACATTGGGAGATATTGATAGATTTTTTTCTATTGGAAGTATGTAATCTCAGGAACCAGAGGCTACTTTTGAGGACTGAGGAAAGCCATTTGTGGTAAGCTTAATGTTACAGGTTGCAACAGGGTTGTAAATTGTTTAATTAACATAAAGTAACAAGTATGGATACTAATCTAAACAAACCATTAATAACTGACAAAACAAGTAGGATAACATATATGGTTATAGATTACAGTAAAGTTGTAAATAGTTCAATCCACATGAGATAATATCTAGGTGTTTAAACAGACAAGCCATCAAGAACTACCAAAATCCTGCTGGGTCAATGCAAATGCTTTTAGGTTATCATAGAGTCTGAAATAAGTCAATGAGCATTAGATAGCAAGTAAAGGAAAGAAAGCAAAGTGAAATAAGATTTGTAATTAAACCACTGTAGTCAGCAGTTATGACCTACTGGGAAACAGATTCTTCCTAATGGAAACAGGCTAACTGACAACAACAGAGGTTAAATGGTTACACACTTGTAACTGGTCCTGGACAACTGCCAGGCCACATACCATGTAACATGCTAAAAAGTAGGATAAAGGAAGCAAACACGGTGTCTGCCTCCAATCTCCACCACTCTTCTAATGTCCATATGGGTTGCACTGTGTCTACCTATGTACTGTTCAGTTGAGAGAGAATGGAAGAATGGATGCTTTAGACCAGAGCCACATGTGGTCTATAGTAGATGAGCAAGAATAACTCATGAGAGACATTTGTGTTGACAGATTAGATAGGAGATAGTGATTTGTACCTTGAAGGGACAGAAAAATAAGTCAAGGATGTTTAATTGATTTTTGGCATGAGCAATTGTAAATGATTATCCTATTCATTGTGATTTCAGACATACATGGGCAGTTCAGGGTTAGAAATAATGAATTTGATGTCACTGTGAGACACATTTTGAAGGTTTTATCTTATCTGGAATGGTTGCATCAACAGGCAGAAAAATAGTCACCCTGCAATAATTCTGTGGGGTATGAGGCAGTGTTTTAAAAGTCTGAATGGAAAAATAAATAGTTAATTCAAATGAGTAAATGAGTAGAATATGAGAAACCAAAAGCACTCAAACAGCTTTATGAGAGAATATGGAATGTAAAACATCAAGAGATTTGCTCTCTCCCTTCACACATGCCTTACATGAGTCTCTCTCACACAGAATGAATGTCTGCATGAAGACACACAGGAAGAAAGAAAGCTCTGTCATTTTGGATCCTGAGCCCCTGGGGAAGTATAAGTCATTAGTCTGAGAGCTTACGGCCAACCTTGGGAAGAGAGCTGAGACTTATATAGGAAGCCTGGAGAGACAAGCCCTACACCAGTCTACCACTGAGATCAGGAAGAAGATGGGCTCCCAAGGCCTCAAGAAGAAGAGAAAACACAGGAAGGAAAGACCAGGCAGAGAACAGCAACTATCTTGATTCAACACGTGGCAACTGACTGGTGAGAAGGAAAACTTAAGTTGGACTCTTTAGCACCATTAACTGTAAGCTTTTACCCCAAATAAATGAACTTTATAAAAGCCAACAGATTTCTGGTACTTTGCCTCAGCACCCCTTTGGCAGATTAATACAATGTCTGTTCAATATGATCCATAAGTTTCATTAGTTGGCAATATCCCATGAATCAACATAATTTTTTTTGTTAAAAATGCTTTATTGAATTTAGTTTTGTAAATATTCATTTTGCTATATAAACAGCATCCAAAATAAATTATATTAAGAAATATTAACTTCTATACAGTTAGAATATTAAAAACCAAAGACATTTTATGGGTTATGGTTTGACTTGTTTAAGAACAATCTTTCAGTTCACTGATTTTATCTTCTGCTCTGAGAGCTTAGTTATTTTGTCCATAGTTGAATTTTACATTTTGATAATCACAGTTTTATGTTTGTTTGTTTTTTCATTTTTATGACAGCTTACTGTTGTTGCTAATGGTTGTTTTATCATAATTCTTCCCTTTTTTTAATTGTGGGTAAAAATCAAATTTTTCACAATATTTATCAATATTTGTAAAATGATATATAAATATATAAGCATATATGTGCATTTGCTTACATAAAAGTTATTTTTTTATATATATATTTTTTGAAAGGTACTTAGATTACCTAAATATTACACCGAAATTACAGGTTTTCCCACTGTAATTCTCAACCTCCCACACCTCCCACAACATCCCACAAAAACATCCTTCATCAGTGTGGCACATCAGCCGCAATGGATATACACATCCTGGGGCCTTGCCACCAGGCATAGACCACAGTTCACATCATAGAACACACTCTCTCCCACACAGTTCTGCATGGTATATGCTGATGTAAAATGGCCTATATCCATGACCAAAATGCCACTGAGGACAACCCCCAAGTCCCAAAAAAGCCCCTGTATTTCAACTGCAATTCCCTCCCTGCCCTGAAAGCATCCAGTCACCGCAGACTCCACCTCACTGTAATAAATGCATCCATTGTTTGAATCACAATATGTCTGCAACAGAATACCATTAAGTCCACTCTAGTCCATAGCTCTTTCCCCAATCCTGAGGGGGATGGGAGGGTGATGCCCACTCCACCTCCAAGTGAGAGAGGGCTAATATCCCATGGATAGAGTGGATGGGATTATCCTCCCTGCAGCTGCATGCCCTCTCCATTCCCTGGGAGGGCTGTTGCCCATTGTTGTCTTATCGCCAGGTGACTTGGATGAGTCCATTGAGCTGTAGGGTAAGAGTTACAGCTCCACCGAGATTCCAGGCACAGCTGTCACATAGGTAGGCCAGAGATTCCAGTCTCTGGAAGTATACCTAAAAACTCCAGCATCACATATAGGTTTGAACAGAAGGGACTGATGGACCATGTGCAGGGAGGACTTATTTGAGTCCAACTCTGTCACTCTCAGGAGCACAGATTCCAAAGTAGAGCTCACTGATAAGGTGTCAGTCTCTGAGGCTATCCCCCCTTATATAGGACCTGGGTGTCTCCAGAGCCCTCAGGAGCCCCTCAGTGTGGGGTGATATCCACTTTGGTGTTCTATGAGATCCTACTGAGGTGTGCATAAGCATTACCTCTAGGATGACCTCTCGACTCTCTTTGAAGTCTCTTAGCCACATGAACTCATTTGTCTTTACCTTTTCCCCATTTTACTCAAGGTCTTTTTCCAGTCATGTTGCCAGTTGGCACTTGGTATTAATCCCTGGTTGCCAAGGAGGCTCATCCCCGGGAGTTATGCCCCACGTTGGGGGGAAGGTAATGCATTCATATGCTGAGTTTGGCTTAGAGAGAGGCCATATTGGAGCAACAAGGAGGCTCTCAGGTGGCAACCCTTTGACACCCCATAACAGTAGGCTAAATGTCCATTACAAGAGCAAAGACTCATAAGGCTAGTCATCAACAACAGGAACCAATCAGTGGGCCATCCTCTTTTGCCAGACACTGCCTCTGTACTCAGGGGACTGTTGCTGCTCCCTTGGGGAATGTAGCAGAGCTCTCCAGGCTGGGAATTCTGATTCCCTCATTTATTGAGTGATTGTCTATCCACCATGACCATGCCCCATCCCTTGATCATTTGAACAATTTCATATATCTTTCATGTATATTCAGATGAACTTACTCCCATGAATCCCCCATCCCAGGCAACGCCCACCAATGATCCTCTGCAGCCCCACTTGTAACCCTTCTAGGGTCTAAAACTTCCTTGAACATGAAGCCCATATAAAAACAAAATACAATTAATAGGAAAAAGAAATAATAATGATAAACTTAAATGCAAGAGATAAGTACAAGGAAACCCAGAAGAAAAAAAAAAGAAACTAAACTAAAAATAAAATATAATTAGCAGATTGGGACATTCGAAAAAATGGGGAAAACAAAACAAAACAAATTCTTTTTTAAAAGAAATTATTCTTTTTTTCCTTTTATCACTGTATTATCAAATGTCCAGTGTACCATGACACTTTCCCCTCTCAATCCCCAGTGTCACCCAAATTTCGAATTAATTTTCAAAGAAGTTTTAGGCCACAGAAAAGTCACACATGGAATACTACAGACTCCCACATACCCAACCTCCCTCCCTCTTCTGCACCCCACATTAAAACCTTTTTTAAAATGGATGTTAGCATTGTTATAACTGTTATTCAAATAGTAAAATATAGCAACTAAACATTGTCAATGGTTTACAGTATAGTTTACAATTTAAACTGTATAGTTTAATAATTTTTTATGATACTTACCATGTCCTGTGTCCATTACTGTAAGGTAATGAAGAATTTCCCATGACCACTAAATACCCCATTTGATCTTTTCAATCCCTTCCTCCCCAACCCCTGGGGCATATGACTCTCCCCTGTCTTGGCTCATGGGATGACAAGATTCATAGTTACATGCCCTGTGTATTCTAACCTGCCCTTCCTAATTTACCCACTTGTTAACCCTGCACCACCAAACCCAGGAAAATCTCTACCCACCTGTCCTATCCTTCAATATGTAACTATACTCTTTCAATTTACTGTAGATTATGTCCATATGGGTGATGGCTTGCACCCTACCCTTCTCTCTCTCTCTCTTGTTAGCCTATCTTTCAGTCAGTGGTTCTCAGAAACTGTTAACTTTCCTCAATTCAAATCAATGATGTCAGAAACTGTTCGTCCTTCAATGCCTGGCTTGCTTCACTCAACATAAGGTCTTAAGGAGTCATCCATGTTATTCCATGTGTTACCACTTTATTCCTTCTAACAGCTGAGCAATATTCCATTGTATGTATGTACCACATTTTGCTTATTCATTCATCTATTGATGAACACTGGGGCTGATTCCAACTTGTGACAGTTGTGAACAATGCCACTATGAACATTGGTGTGCATATATCTGTTCGTGTCTTTGCTTTCAATTCTTCTGGGTATATACCCAGTAGTGGAACTGCTGGATCATATGGAAGATGTATTGTTAGTTTTCTGAGGAATTGCCAAACCATCCTCCACAGTGGCTGGACCAATCCACAATCCCACCAGCAGTGGATGAGGGTTCCTATTATTCCACATCCTCTCCAACACTTATATTCTGCTGTTTTTTTAATAGCTGCCATTCTGATGGGCGTAAGATGGTATCTCATTGTGATTTTGATTTGCATTTCCCTAATAGATAGTGATGTGGATCATTTTTTCATGTGCTTTTTAGCCATTTGCATTTCTTCCTTGGAGAAGTGTCTTTTCAGGTCACTTGCCCATTTTTAAAATGGGTTATTTGTCTTTTTATTTTTGAGGTGTAGGATTTCTTTATATATGCAGGATATTAGGCTCCTATGAGATACATCATTGCCAAATATTTTCTCCCATTGGGTAAGCTGCCTTTTTATTTTCTTAATAACATCCTTTGAGGTACAGAAGTTTTTAATTTTGATGAAATCCCTTTTATTTATTTTTTCTCTTGCTGATCGTGGTTTGGCTGTGAAGTTCATGAAACCATTTTTTATTACAAGGTCCTGTAGATGCTTCCTTACATTATCTTCCAAGTTCTTTATGGTTTTGGCTCTTATATTTAGATCTTTGATCCATTTGGAGTTGATTTTTTTATAAAGTGTGAGATGGTATTCTCTGTCATTCTTTTGGATATAGATATCCAGTTCTCCAAACACCACTTGTTAAAGAGGCCATTCTCTCCCAACTGAGTGGGCTTGGTGGCCTTGTCAAATATCAGATGATGGTATATGCAACGATCTTAGTTGGGAGGTTTTTGATGACTGACTCTATCTGTTTACATGTAATTGGACCATTGAGTTCATCAATTTCTTCTTCCATCAATGTAGGCTGTGAGTTTCTAGAAACTTGCCCATTTCCTCTAAATTATCATTCTTGTTGGCATATAATTTTTCAAAATATTCTCTTATGATACTCTTTATTTCTGTGGGGTCAGTAGTGATATCCCCTTGCTCATTCCTTATTTTGTGTATTTGAATCTATTCTCTCTTTTTCTTTGTTCGTCTGGCTAAGGGTTTGTTAATTTTATTGATATTCTTGAAGAACCAGTTTTGGTTTGGTTTATTTTTTCTGTTGCTTTCTTATTCTCTATTTCATTGAGTTCTGCTCGAATCTTTGTTTTTTCCTTCTTTCTACTTCCTTTTGATTTAGTTTCTGGTTGTTTTTCCAATTCCTCCAAGTGTGCAGTTAGGCCTTCAATTTTACCTCTTTCTTCTTTTTTAATATATGAATTTATGGCTATGAACTTTCCTCTCAGGACTGCTTTCGCTGCATCCCATATGTTTTGATATATTGTGTTGTCGATTTCACTAGTTTCAAGGTAGTTGCTGATTTCTTTTGAGATTTCCTCCTTGACCCACTGCTTTTCAAAGAGTGTGTTGTTTAACTTGCATATCCTTGTGCCTAACCTGTTTCTCTGGCCCTTAGTGATTTCCAATTTCATTCCGTTGTGGTCAGAGAAATTACTGTGTATAATCTCAATCTTTCTGAATTCATTGAGAGTTGTTCTGTGACCTAGCCTGTGGTCTATCTTGGAGTATGTTCCATGTGCACTCGAGAAGAATGTAAATCCTGCTGTATTTGGGTGTAGTGTTCTGTATATGTCTATTAAGTCCAGGGCCTCTAATGTATTGTTGAGAGCCTTTGTTTCTTTAGTGATTCTCTGATTAGATGTTCTGTCTAATGATGATAATGGTGTGTTAAAGTCCCCTGCTATAATTGTAGAGGCATTTATTTCTCCACTTAGTTTTTCCAGGGTTTGCTTCATGTATGTTGAGGCACCCCGATTAGGTGCATAAGTGTTTATGATTGTTCTCTCTTCTTGAGAGATTAACCCTTTTACTAATATATAGTGTCCTTCTTTGTCTCTTATGATAGTTTTGAATTTAAAGTCTATTTTGTCTGATATTAGAATAGCTACTCCTGCCCGTTTTTGGCTATTGTTAGCTTGTAAAGTGGTTTTCCAGCCATTCACTTTAAGCCTTCTTGAATCCCTGGGCCGAAGATGGGCTTATTGTAGACAGCATATAGATGGATCATATTTCCTTATCCTTTCTGTCAATCTGTGTCTCTTGATAGGTAAATTTAGTCCATTAACATTTTGTGTTATTACTCATAATGAATTTCTTTCTTCAACCATTTTTCTTTGGGTTAATGTATGTCATATGTTGTTTTGTTTCTGTTTTTTGTCTTCTTAGTTTCTTTTAAACTCTCCTTCAACTCTCTCTCCCTTGTTTTTTCCTTTCAACTTGTAGAACTTCCTTTAGTGTTTCTTGAAGTGCAGGTTTCTTATTGACTTGCTGTCTTAATTTCTGTTTATCTGTGAAAATTTAAACTCTCCATCATTTTTGATTGCCGGTTTTGCTGGGTTGAGAATTTGTGGCTGGAAGTTTTTTGCTTTTAGTATTTTGACTTTGTCATACCACTGTCTTCTGTTTTCCATGGTTTCAGGTGAGAAATCAGCCCTTAATCTTATGGTGCTTCCCTTGTATGTGATGGTTCTCTTTGCTCTTGGTGCCTTGAGTAATTCCTCTTTGTCTTTAGCATTGGACATTTTGACAAGTATGTCTTGGAGTTGGCCTGTTGGGATTTATAATGTTTGGGGTGTACTTTGCTTTCTGGATCTGCAAATCCATCTCTCTCAATAGGGTTGGGAAGTTTTCAACCATTATTTCCTTCAACACTTCTTCTGTTTCCTTTCCCTTCTCTTCTTCTTCTGGGATGCCCATAATGCGTATGTTTGAGTGTTTTGTGTTTTTGGTTAATTCCCTGAGCCCCTGCTGGATTTTTTCTATCTTTTTGTCTAATTGTTCTACTATCTGTTTGATTTCAGATGTATTGTCTTCCACATCACTAATTCTTTCTTCTGCCTGTTCAAATCTGCTGCTATGTGAATCCAGCATCTTTTTGATTTCTTGGATTGTGCCATTGGTCACCATCATATCCATTATCTTTTTGGAAGTGTTTACAATTTCTTCAGTATGTTCTCCCAGTGTCTTCTTTATATTCTTAATCTCTTCCTTCGCTTCTATAAGTTGGTCCATGATATTTGTTTGGAAAGCTTTGATTAGCTGTTCAATGTTCTGCCTCACTTCCTGGTTTTTAGTTTGTTCATTGGATTGGTCCATGTTTTCCTGTTTCTCAGTGAGATTTGTGATTTTTTGTAGCCCTCTAGTCATCATTTTATCTTGATGGATTTATTCGGTTGATTAGCTTTTCCCTCTGCTCTAGAGTTTTATTTAGCTGGTGGTTCCATGTGTGTGTCAAGTTTTCTCTTTGATCTTTTTTCTTCTTATTTTATTTCCTTTCTTCTTTCTATGTTCCCTTGAAGGCAAAAGATTAGGGCCAGAGGAATTGAAAGATGTGAGAAAGGAAGAAGGATAATAGTAATATTGATAAAAGTTTGAAGAGGGGCCATGTAAGACTTAATGAAGTGAATATTTAACTCATGTTGGCAGTGTAGAGTAATAAGAAAGAAAGTGGAGTACCTACAATGGACTGGGAAAACAATTAGATGAATATATATATAATGATTTAGAAGGCTAGAATTATAAGGAGGGAGAGTAAGAGTTAAGAAAGGGCTGAAAGGAAATAGTTAATATTAATTAAAAAAGAGGAAAACAAAATAGAGGAAATAGAAATTGACACCCTTGAGTTTTGGGCATATGGAAAAATGTGGTATTTAATAGCCTCAACAGAAAGTAGAAGGCAGAAAGATGAGGGATTTTTAAGAGATAGTTTGGAATACAAAATCAATATATAGAGAGAATGGGAAATTACTGAAAAAGAAGCACAGCAAAGAAGAGACAAGCTAGGAGCACCTAATTTTTGAAAAATGAAAGAAAGGAGAAAAGGACGAAGAAAGAGGAAAGAAAATCAAGAGACAACAAATAAACAGAGAAAAACGTAACAACCACACAGGCAAGCAGTCAAACAAAGTTAAGGGGAATCAATATTCCCTGGGGTCACCGTGGATCCCTTCAGCCTGCTTGTGTTTATCAATCAATTTCCCCACAGTGTTCTATATGCAGGTCCTGAAGCAGCTTTTGGCTATTAAACTAAATTAAAAAGAATTTATTTTTCATTTATTAAAGTGACCGTTTTATCTATTTTCCTTTTTGGTGTAATACAGGGCCAGAAATAAGTCCTTATTTAGACCAACCCCTTCACAGAGGGGACCCTAACTGGGATCGTGGAAACTAATCAAGCATTTCCCAGTTTCTGGATTCCCCAGGGATGCTAAAGTTCTGATGTTTGTCATTGCAGAATGCTAAAAACGGCCGACTCCGTTGTAGCAGTGAGGCAGAGCCAGTGGCCACTGGACTTTTTTGGTGCAGGGAATGGAGAGCAGTTGAAATACTGGGGCTTTTTTGGGACTTGGGGGTTGTCCTGAGTAGCGTTGGAGCGATGGATGTAGGCTATTTTGCATCAGCATATACCATGCAGAGCTGTGTTGGAAAGAGTGTGGTCTATGATGTGAACTGTGGTCTATGCTCGGTGGCAAGGCCCCAGGATGTGTATATCCTTTGCGGGTGTTGTGCCATACAGATGAAAGATGGTGGTGTGGGATGTTGTTGGAGGTGTGGGAGGTGGGGAACATGGGAATCCCTATAATTTCTGAGTAATATTTAGTTAATCTAAGCACCTTTAAAATATATATATATATATATATATAAAATAATATTTATGTAAACAAATGCACATATATGCATATGTATTTATATATCATTTTACAAATATTAATATGTATTGTGAAAAATTTGATTTTTACCCCCCCCCAAAAAAAGAATTTGAAGATAATGCTGCTATGACTATTGGTGTGCAGATGTCAGTTTGTGTCCTTGCTTTCAGTTCTTCTGAATATATTCCTAGTGACAAGATTGCTCATTTATTTGGCAGTTATATATTTAGTTTCTTGAGAAATGACCAAACAGAGACTGCACCATTTCCCTAGCAGCTAATGATGCTGAACCATTCTTCATTCCCACCAACAGTGAAGGAGTGTTCACATTTCTGCATATTCTTTCCAAAACTTGTAGTTTTCTGGGGTTGTCTTTTAATTAATTCTCATTTTATAAAGTAAGGAATGATATCTCAGTGTAATTTTCATCTGCTCTTCCCTAGTAGCTAATAAAGCTGAACGTTTTTTCATGTGTTTTTTGGTCATAGTATTTCCTTTTTAGAGAAATATTTATTTAAGTCTTTTGCACATTTTTTAATTAGGTTGCTTGTCTTTTTGTCATTGGGTTGTATCCTCTTTTTTGATAAATGGATATCAAATCTTTATCAGAAATCATCAGGGAATTTAGAGAGCCTGCAGTTGCAGTCAGGATAATCCCATCCACCATATCCATGGGATATAAACCCACTCTCACTTGGAGGTGAAGTGGACATCACCATCCCTGACTCCTCAGTACTGGGGGAAGAGCTATGGACAAGAGTGGACTTAATGGTATTCTGTTGTAGACATATTGTGATTCAAGCAATGGAAGAAATTATAACAGTGAGGTGGAGCCAGTGGCCACTAGACACTTTTGGGACAGGGAAGGGGAAAGCAGTTATAATACAGGGGCTTTTTCTGGACTTGGGAATTATCCTGAGTGACATTGCAATGATAGATATAGGCCATTTTACATCAGCATATACCATGCAGAACTGTATGGGCGAGAGTGTGGTCTACAATGTGAACTGTGGTCCATGCTTAGTGGCAAAGCCCCAGGATGTGTATATACATTGAAGGTTATGTGCCACACTAATGAGAGATGTTTATGTGGGATGTTATGGGAGGTGTGGGAGGAGGGGAACATGGAAATCCCTGTAATTTTTGTGTAACATTTATGTAATCTAAGCATCTTTTAAAATAAATAAATAACATTTATGTAAGCAAACGCACATATATGTGTATATATTTATATATCATTTTACAAATATTAGTCTGTATTGTGAAAAATTTGATATTTACCCACAATAAAAAAAATCTTTATCAGAATTGTGGTTTCCAAATATTTTCGCCCAGAGTAGGCAGGCTTTTAACCTTCTTAAAAAATTCCTTTGATGCACAAAAGTGCTTAAGTTTGAGGAGTGCTCATTTACCAATAATTTTTTCATTGCTCATGCTTTTGGTGTAAGGTTTAATAGACCAACATCTATTCAAAGATCTTGAAGATATTTTCCCACATTTTATTTGAGGAGTTTAATGGTTGTAGCTTTTATATTTAGGCCTTTGATCCATTTGCACTAATTTTTGTATAAGTTGTGAGGTAGCGGTGCTCCCTCTTTCCTTTGGATATGGATATCCAGTTGAACATGTTCAATTTGTTGGATGTGCAATTCTGTATCAGCTGGTTGGGCTTGACAACCTTGGCAAATATAACATTGCCATAAATTTGAAGATCTATTCCAGGACTGCAATTCTACTGGTGGATCAACATATCTATCTTCATACCACTATCGTGCTGTTCTTACCAATGTAGATAAGTAATAGTCTTTGAAAACAGAAATTGAGTCCTCCAAATTCATTCTTTTTTTTTAAGTTATTTTGGGGAATTCAGGACATATTATCCTTCCAAATAAAGTTGATAATTACCTTTTCCAATTCTGTAGAAGAGGTGGTTGGAAGTTTTATTGAGTTGAATGTGGAAATAAGTTTGGGTAGAATTGACATATTAATAATATTTTTTTCTTCTAAACCATGAACATGAAATGCCCTTCCATTTAGTTTAGTCTTCTTTGGTTTCTTCTTGTCATGTTTTGTAGTTTTCTAAATAGGAGTCCTTTTTACCCTTGTATAAGTTTATTCCTAAATATTTGATTCATTTAGTCTCTATTTTAAAAGGAAATTTTTCCTAACTTCCTCCTCAGATTGCTCATTAGTAGTGTAAAGAAATGCCAATGATTATTGCATATTAATCTTGTATCCTGACACTGTTGAAACTATTAGTTTGAGTAGCTTTATTGTGAATTTTTCAGGATTTTATTCGTATAGGATCATGTCCAACAAACAGTGAAAGTTTTTTTTTCTTCTTTTCCTATTTGGATGCATTTTATTCATCTGTCTTGCTTAATTGTTCTAGCACAATATTGAATAACAGTTTTGATAGTTAGTATCCTTGTCTTGTTCCTTGTATCATCAGGAAAGTTTTCAGTCTTTCTCAAATGAGTACTATGTTAGTTGTGGGATTTTCATATATGCAATTAATCATGTTGAGAAAACTTCCCTCTATTCCTATCTTTTGGAGTGTTTTCATTAAAAAAGGATTTGTGATTTTGTCAAATGTTTTGTCTGCATCAGTTGAGATAATCTTGTGATTTGTTTTACTCAATTTAGTAATGTGATGTTTTACATTGATTGATTTTCTTGTATTGAACTACCCTTGCATACCTGGGATAAAATCTGCTTAATCATGATGCATATTTTTTAAAGATGTTTTGGATTCTATTAACATATGTTTTGTTGAGGATTTTTAAAAACTATATACATTAAAGAAATTTGTCTGTAATTTTATTTTTCATATTATCTTTATCTGGCTTAGTTATTAGGGTGATGTTGGATTTATAGAATAACTTTGGTAGCATTCCTTCCTGTTCTCTTTTTTGGAAGAGTTGCAGAAAGTTTGGCATTAATTCTTCTTTGAATAGTTGGTAGTAGTCACCTTTGAAGCCATCTTTTCCTGGGATTTTCATCTTTGGGAGATTATTGAAGACTATTTCGTTCTTCTGACTTGTGATTTCTTTTTTGAGGTCTTCTATTTCTTCTAACTTCAGTACAGGTTATACATTTATTTCTAGGAATTTGCTCATTTCTTCTACATTGTCTAATTTGTTGGCCTACAATTTTTCATATTTTGCTCTTATGATACCTTTTCAATCTGTGTGCTTATTAATTATCTCTCCCATCACTTCTGATTTCATTTATTTGAAACTTCTCTTTTTTCTCTGTTTAGCTAAAGGATTGTTAATTTCATTGATCTTTTCATAGAAACAACTTTTGTTTTTGTTGTTTTTTTCTATTTTTGTCTCAATTTCATTCATATCTGCTATGATCCTCACTATTACTTTCCTCCTTCTTATTTTGTGATGAGGTTGCTATTCTCTCCCTCGTAGCTGCTAGTGTTCCGTTAAGTCTTTGATTTTAGCTTTTCCTTCTTTCTTAATGCCAAAAAATGTAAACTTCCCTCTCAACACTGCCATCACTTCATCCCATAGGTTTTGATCAGTTGTGTCTTATTTTCATTCTACTCAAAGTAATTGTGGATTCTTTTTTCAAAAGGTATATGTTATTTATTTATTTCTCCCCCCATTATTTGCACTTCCTGTGTGTGCTTGTCTTTCCTTTTTTAGGAGGCAATGGGAAACGAATCCAGGACCTCCCATGTGGGAGGTAGGTGCCTGATCACTTGTGCCACCTCCACTCCCTGCTTTGTTATCTCTCATTATGTTTTTCCTCCTTTTGCTTCTTGTTGCATGATCTTGTTGCATTAGCATGCTGTGCCAGTCCATCGGATCAGCTCACTGTCTTGCTTATCTTCTTTAGGAGGCAGCAGGAACTGAATTCAGGGTATTCCATGTGGTAAGCAGGAGCCGAATCACTTGAGTCACATCTGCTTCCCCTGATTCATCTTTTTATTTCTTCTTTATCACTGATTTTTAGGAATGTGTTGCTTATCCTCCATATATTTGTGAGTTTTCCCTTTCTCCAACTTCTGTTGATTTCTAGCTTCCTTCCATTTTCATCATAGATAGTGTTTTACATAATTTCAATCTTTTTTAAATTTATTGAGATTTGTATTGTGACCCAACATAGGGTCTATCTTGGAAAAAGTTCCATGAGCACCTGTTGTTTTTGGTTGCAACATTCAATATTTGTCTGTGAGGGCTACATCATTTGTCATGTTTTGCATGTTCTTTTTCCTTATTGATCCTTTGCCCAGTTATTCTATCCAAAGATGAGAGTGTTATATTGAAGAAAAGTAAGAGATGTTACTTTTTTTACAAACTTTCAAATTCTTCTTTGTGTTCAGTGTCTTCTTACTATCCATAATCATTATATAATTAATTGTTTTTATTTTTAAAGAAGCTTTAGATTACATAAATGTTAGATAAAAATATAAGAGATTCCCATATGCCCTATTCCCTCCTCTTCACATAATTTCCCACAACAACAGAATCCTTCAATTGTGTGGTACATTTGCTACAAGTGTTTAACCAATATTGAAAGGTTACTACTAATCATGGACTACAGTTTACATCATAGTTTACACTCTATCCCACACAATTAAGTAAGTAATCACAAAATATACAAAGACTTGCAGGCATCACTGCAATGTCATGCAAGACAAATTGAATGCCCTGAAAATGCCTCCCTATTACCCATATTCTTCCATCTAACATCCTAGAGAACCTCTGGAGGATACTGTCTTTACAAAAATGATAGCAGTTCTTCCATTGCCAGTATAACACTACGTCTATAGTAGAATAATAATAAGTCTACTTTAGTCCATGGATCACTCCCCAACCTTGAGGATTTAGATATGATAATGCCCACCCTCCTTCTAATTGAGAGGGGTCTTAGATCCCATGGGGCAGATGGATGGAGCTATCTTGCTTGCAGTTGCAGAGACTCTCTGTTCATTCAGTTGGGCATTGCCCAAAAACATCAAAAACATCTTTTTTTTTTGCATTTTATAAGATCTTTTGTTTATTTTTTCTTTTTTAATGATTTTTTTATTTGTAAAATGATATATAAATATATCTGCATATATGTGCATTTGCTTACATAAATGTTATATATATATATATATATATATTAAAAGGTGCTTAGATTACCTAAATGTTACACAGAAATTACAGGGATTCCCATGTTCCCCACCTCCCACACATCTCATAACATCCCACATAAACAACTTTCATTTGTGTGGCACATCACCTACAATTGATATACACATCCTGGAGCTTTGCCACTAAGCATAGACCACAGTTCACATCATAACCACACTCTCTCCCACACAGTTCTGCATGGTAAGTGCTGATGTAAAATGGCCTATATCCATTGCCGCAAAATCACACAGGACAACCCACAAATCCTGAAAAATTCCCTGTATTACAACTGCCCTTCCCCTCCCTGCCCCGAAAGCGTCTAGTGGCCACTGGCTCCACCTCACTGTTATAATTTTTTCCATTGCTTGAATCATAATATGTCTACAACAGAATACCATTAAGTCCACTCTAGTCCATAGCTCTTCCCACAGTCCTGAGGCACCTGGAAGGGTGATGTCCACTCCACCTCCAAGTGAGTGTGGGCTTATATCCAATGGATATGGTGGATGGGGTTATCCTCCTTGCAGCTGCAGGCTCTCTCCATTCCCTGGGATGGCCATTGTCCATCATTGTCTACTTACCAGGTAACTTGGGTAAGTCCATTGAGCTGTAGAGTAGGAGTTGCAGCTCCACTGAGATTCAAGGCACAGCTGGCACATAACTAAGCCAGAGGCTCCAGTCTCTGGAAATACATCTACAAACTCTAGCATCACATATAGGTTTGAATAGAAGGGACTGATGGACCATGTGCAGGGAGAACTTATTTGAGTTCAGCTCTCTCACTCTCAGGAGTACAGATTCCAAAGTAGAGTCCACTGATAAGGCATTAATCTCTGGGGCTATCACCCCATATATAGGACCTTGATGTCTCCAGAGCCTTCAGGAGCCTCTCTGTGTGGGGTGGTATCCATTTTGGTGTTCTATGAGAT
>JAQZBX010007113.1:0-51384 GCA_029593785.1 Cabassous unicinctus
GGAGTGCCTTTACAGTAATAAAATTGAATATTAATGGATTAAACTCCCCAATTTAAAGACATGGACTGGCAGAATGGATAAGAAAATATGAGCCATCTATATGCTGTCTGCAAGAGACACACCTTAGACCCAAGGGTACCAAAAGTTTGAAAGTGAAAGGTTGGAAGCAGATATTCCCCACATGAAGTAACCAAAAAAAAAAAAAAAAAAAAAAAAAAAAAAAAAAAAAAAACGAGTATCTATACTTATATCAATAAAATAGATTTTAAAAGATACCAGTAATGCACAATCTGAGGATGAAGTCAGGAAAAAAATTCCATTTACAATAGCAACTAAAAGAATCAAATATTTTAAAATAAATTTAACCAAGGATGTAAAGAACTTGTATTCAGAAAACTAAAATGCATTGTTAAAAGAAATTTTTTAAAAATCTAAATAATTGTAAAAACATTCCATACTCATGGATTGGAAGGCTAAATATCATTAAGATAACAATTCTATCCAAATTGATGTACAGATTCAATGCAATCCTGATAAAAATTCCAGCAGAATTTTTTATATAAATGAAAAACAAATTATTAAATTTATTAGAAGGGCAAGGGGTCCAGAATAGACAGAAACATCTTTAAAAGTTAAAGCAACCTTCCTCTCCCTTTCTATATGACAGAAGGTTAGTGATATTATTGGGTTGGGTGGTGCAGGTTTGACAGGTGGGTAGATTGGGGAGGGTGGGTTGGAAAGTCCAGGGAACTGGGGGGAGGGCTGGGAGAGGGACCAGGTGAACACTGGGGATTGGGAGGTATGTGGTTGAAAGTACAAAGTTGGGAATGCTCTTATGACAATATGATAAGGAAGGGTTACTGGTTTAGGGTGTTGGATGAGGGGGCATTCAGGACAGGGAGCACCTGGAGCAGGCTTCTAGGGAGGGTGTGAGTGATCATTTTGTCACAGTGTGTTTGTATCAGTGGGTGGAGACCCACATGATGAGCTGGGGGAAGTTGGACTGCCATCCTGGGGAGGACTGATATGTTCACAAACAGAGGGGCAGGAGTCTCTGGAGAGCATGGGTGGTTCCTCATGGGGGAGGACAGAGCAGTTTGTTGGGATCTTGGTGTTTTTGCAGATAACTATGAATTTTGTCATCCAAGGAGTGAAGCCAGGGGTTCACCATGGGCCCCAAGGGAAGGGGGAGGGAGAAATAGAATAGATGGAACCGTGGGTATTTAGTGGGCAATGGAAGTGTTCTGCATGATCTTGCAATGATGGACACAGGTCATGTTAAATATCATCAAAATTTATAAAAGTGTAATGTCTAAAGTGTAGACCATGGTGTAAACCATTGACCATGGTTAGTAGGTATGTTTCACTATTTGTATATCAGTTGTGACAAAGGTACCATCCACATGTAAAAGGGTATTAATATGGGAGTGGGGAAAGGAGTAAGGTGTTGGTTGTATGGGAGTCCCCTGTATTCTGTGTGTGATTTTGCTGTAACCTAAAAATTTTGTGAAAACAAAATGAAAAAAAAGTAAGACACTGGGAAGTGGATGGAAAAAAAAATGTCACTGTACATGCAGGACTCCAGATGTGGTGATGAAAAGCAAAATATCAAAAAAAAAAACATTAAAAATATTTTTCATTATTTTTTAACTTCCCAATCTATTTTATTTCAATTTCAGTTTTTTAATTTTTTTTGTATTTTATTTCTTATGTTTAGAACTTTCATTGTTGTTTCTTTTTCCTATTGATTGTGTTTGGCTATTTTATTTGGCTACCTTTTTGGAGAGGCTTTGGATCACAGAAGGGTTGCAGCTGGGACAGGGTAGGACCGTTCATGTGGGGTGTCAGTGGTGGGAGATGCATGGGAGGAGGTTCTCCTGGGCATACATATAAGGTAAACAAATGTGTTCTGGTGTTCACAGGGCATTGCCACAGAGGGTGGAGACTCACACAATAACTGAGAGAATGTTGAGATCCCATCCTGGGGAGCTCTGCCAAATTCTCTAAAGGAGAAGCAACAGTTCCCCAAGTGCAGGGGCAATGACTGGTGAAGGAGGATGATCCATTAATGGGCCCTTGATATTGATGACTGTGCTTGTGAGCCTTTGCTCTTGAAATTGATACTTAGCCTAGTGTTTTGGGGTGCCTGAGAGTTGCCTCCTGAGAGCCTCCCTGTTGCTCAAATGTGGCCTCTATCTAAGCTGGACTCAGCATTAATGCATTGCCTTCCCCCCAGTATGGGACAAGTCTCCTGGGGATGAGCTTCCTGGCACTGAGGGATTACTACCACGTGCCAACTAGCTGTGCAACTGGAAGACCTCAACTAAAAGGGGGAAAAGATAAAGATGGATGACTTTGTGTAACTGGGAGACTTCAGGGTGTGTCGGGAGATCATCTCAGAGGTGATGCTTATGCACATCTCATCAGGATCTCATAGACTGCCAAAGTGGATGCTGCCCCTAGTAGTGGGGCTCCTGAGGGCTGTGGAGGCACCAGGGTCCTGTGGTCAGGGCAGATGACTCTAGAGTTTGGTGCCTTGCCAGTGAGCCTACTTTGGTGTTTGTGCTCCTGAGAGTGATGGAGATGGACTCAGTTGTGGCTTCCCTACACATGGCTCATCTGTCCCTTCTATTTAACCCTATATTGGTGTTGGAGTTTTTAGATGTACATGCAAGAGACTAGAATCTTTGGGCTGTCCATGTGCCAGTTGGGCCCAGAGCCTCAGAAGAGTTGCAACATCTTCTCTCCAGTTCATTGGACTCATCTAGGACAACTAAAAAGGTGAGAATTGACAGCCATCATACCAAGGAAATGAGAGAGCCTACAACTGCAAGCAAGAGAGGCCCATCCATTGGCTGCATGGGTTCAAAGCACCTTCTCAGTTGGAGGTGGGGTGGGCATCACCATCCCAGGATCCTCAGGATTGGGGAATGAACTATGGACTAAAGTGGATTTACTGGTATTCTACTATAGACATATTGTGATTCTAGCAAAGAAATAAATTGCAGCATTGGTGTGGAGGCAGTGGCCACTGGAGGCTCTGGGGACAGGGAGAGGGAAAAGAAGTTGCAATTCAGGGGCTTTTTCTGCACTTGGGGGTTATCTTGGATGGCATTGCAGTGACAGATACAGGCCATTTTACATCATCCCATGGCACGCAGAACTGTGTGTGAGAGAGTAGACTGCAGGCTGAACTGTGATCCATGCTCGGTGACAGCGTCCCAGGATGCATTTATTGGTTGCAGTGAGTGTGCCACACTGGTGAGGGATGTTTCCTTATGTGGGGGCATGTGAGGGGTGTAGGGAGTGGGGCATGTGGGAGTTCCTATATTTTTTTCTGTAACATTTATGTAATCTAAATATCTTTTAAAGAATAAAAACAAATACATAAAAAGGAAAAGTTAAAACAAAGTTAGAGAACTCTCACTGCTGGATTTTAAATTATATTACCTAGCTACAGTTGTAAAAACAACATGGTACTGACATAAAGACCAATGGAACCAAATTAATGGTTCAAAAACAGACTCTCACATCTATGGTCAAGTGAGTTTTGACAAGGTTATCAAGCCACCCAGTTGCGTAGAAGAGTCCATTCAACTAATGATGCTGGGAAAACAGGATATCCATAGCCAAAATAAAGAAAGAGGAACTCTATCTAACACCTTATACAAAAACTTAACTCAAAATGGATCAAAGACCTAAATACAAAAGCGAGAACCATAAAACTTCTAGAAGAAAATGCAGGAAAACATCTTCAAGACCTGGTGGTAGGTGTTGGATTCTTAAATGAGATACAAGGAGGACTGTTATGGACTACTGATGCTTCATGTATGTAGAAGTTTTAAATAACTACTGTAAAAGTGTGGACATGTATAGAGTTGATGGTAACACATTATAGTGCATAATAGCTGGCTTATAAATGGGAATGTGGCTGGAAAGGGTAGATTTAAATGTCAATTAAAAGAAAGCTAGAGGGTAATGTAGGAACTGAATGACACAATAAACCAAGAAGTTGATGAGAATTGTGGTGGATGATACAGATGCTAGAGTGTCCTTTGTGAGCTAGAGCAGAAGTACATCATTATTGCAGGGTAGTGGGAATGTGGAGAAACATGGGAAAAATACAACTGGAGTGACTTATTGATTATGGTTAACAGCAATACTGTAATATTCATGCAAATATGCCAAAGATATACTGTGTTGATAATGGGGGAGTATCAAAAAAGTGTGCCAAACGCACATTATGGACCATGGTTGGTAGTAATAGTCTAATGGTATTATTTTATAATCTGTAACAAATGTTCCAACAAGTTGTGGTGTGTTGATGGAGGGGTGTTGTATGGGAATTCTGCACTAGCATGACTGTTTTTTAAGTTAATTTGCTTAGATTACCTACTGTTTTAGCGTAAATGTTTCTTAGTACTCCCTTATAATCCTTTTTATTTCTATAAGTTCAGTATTCTGATTTATGATTTTTGATATTTACATATTCTTTTATAATATTATTATGTCACTCTTGCTAAGGATGTCATTTTTATTGTTTTTTTTCAGAGATCAAACTGTTTGTATTGTTGATTCCCTCAGTTATCTTTCTATTCTCTATGCTATTTATCTTGTCCAAATTTTATCTCTCTTACATTTGAGATTACTTTGCTCTTCTTTACTTAATCTTCCAAGATGTGATTTAGGTAGTTAGTTTGAGATATTACTTCTTTACATCTCTAGGCATTCATATCTATTCATTTATCTCCGGCACTGTTTTTGCTGCATATCACACTTATTGGCATGTTTTGTCTTCATTTTCATTCTTGCTCATGTATTCTGTAGTTGTCCCTGACATTTCTTCTTTAAAGAATTGGTAGTTGAAAATATGTTCTTCAATTTCCAAATATTTGTAAATTTCCAGTTTTCATTCTGTTATTAATTTCTAACTTCACTTCATTGTGGTTTAAGTTGTTACTCTCTATAATTTCAATAAATTAAAATTTATTGTGACTTGCCTTTTGCCATTAAAAATGGTCTATGCTATAGAATAATCTATTTGCACTATAAATAGAATAGTAATTTCCAAACATAATCAAATGTATTTATGAAAACCCCATCTAGCAAAATACTCATTGATGAAAGTCATAAATCTTTCCCTTTAATATGAGAAACAAGAATGCCCACTATCACAACTGCCATTAATCGTTTTAGTAGAACATCTAGCTGGAGAATGTAAGCAAGATAAATAAATGTACAAAAAAGAAAGAAAAAAATAAACCAGATCTATTCACAGATTGCATGCTCTCATATATAAACATTCCAATGGAATACACCAGAAAATTACTAGAGCTAATAAACTATTTAAGCAAATGAACTGGGTATAAAATTAAAGCTCAAAAATAAACTTCATTTCTCCCCCAGGTGTCCCCTTGAATCCCTAACTGGGACATCATTGGCACCTGCCCCAAGCAAGGATTGTGGGACCAGAAAAAACGTTCATTTTCCCTCACATGCCCAACTTAGTAACAGGGCTGATCAAGGAACTCTTATTGAAGCAGCCACAGCTGTGGATAGGTCATCTTCATCAATAATGTTGCTTAGGCATTTATGTTTGTCATTTGATTTTTTACGAGTGCAGAATCAGAGTGTAGAAGGAATTATGTTTCCTGATTAACAATATTCTTCATGGTTATTGTATCCAGGGCATGGCAGGGGCCTCAAACTTAAACTTTAGTCTTTCTACTCCCACCCTCTGGAGTCCCAGAGAGCATGGGGGAATTGCATTTCTATACACTAGCAATGAGCAATCTGAGGGTATATTAAGAAATAAATTCCATTTACAAAGTATTACAAACAATAAAATATGAAGGATTGATTTTAGTCAAGGATATAAAAGACTTTTGACCTGATAATTTTGAAATCTTTGTAAAAGAAGTTAGTATCTTAAATAATTAGCAAGACATCCCATGTCATGGTTTGGAAACTTAATATTTTTAAGATGTCATTAAGATCCAAAATAATTTACAAATTCAATATAACAACTATCAAAATTGTGGCTGTTTTGGGGGTAAAGGTGAAGCAGATTGGCATATTCATATGGGCTCTATAGGGATACGTAAGAACCAAAACAATTTTGAAAAAGAACAACAAATTTGGAAGACTCACACTTTCAAATTTCAATGTACTACAAAGCTATTATAATCAAAATGGCATGCTACTGGAGAAAGATTGCCATGGACTAGTGGAAAAGAATTTAAAATCCAGAAATAGATATATTTTCAATTGATGGTTTTAAAATATATTTTTATTAGAGAAGTTGTGAACTTACAAAGCAATCAAATACATGTGTGGTATTCCCATGCAACACCCCTCCACAAACATATTACATTTTTATGGAACATTTGTTAGAGATTGTGAGATAACATCACCAGACTATTACCAGTACCTATGGCCTATAGTGTACATTTGGTATATTTTGCCATATCCCCTATTATTATCAGAGTACATCATTGACATTGATGCATGAATATTATAGTATTGTTGCTAACTATGTTCCATAGGTTATATTATATTTTGCCCATACTTCTCCATGTTCTTGCCACCTTGCAGTTGTGATGTACATTTATTCTAGTTCATAGAAGGACATTCTTGTATTTGTACTATTAACCACAATTCATATTCACCTCTGGGTTCACTATGTTTATTCATTCCCTAGATTATTCTGTAGCTATTGTCATTTGACATTTGATGAGGATGCTAAGTGCATGTAGTAGGAAAATTGTATCTTCAACAAATGGTGTTGTAATACTGGATATCCACCTGCAGAGCAATGAAGTTAGACTCCTACATTACATCTTATGCAAAAATTAATTCAAAATGTTCCAAGAACCTATGCATAAAAGCTACATGTTTAAAAGACTTAGGAGAAAACCTATGACAAATATTTATGACTTGAATTAGTTAAATTGCTTCTTAAATATGACACCAAAAACAAAAGCAGCAATGTAAACAACAGGTAAATACAATTTCATGAAAATTATTTTTCTATTAAATTTATAGTTGTTTATAAAATAGTTGCAATTCATGTATCTATCAGATAAGTACCTAGTATCCAGAATATATGAAACTGCTTACAGTGTGACAACACAAAGACAAACAACATAAATGCAAAGTGGGCAAAAATAATTAGCAAAAAGTGAGAAAATATGAGCCAAAAGTTGGAAACAACTCAAGTGTCCAGCAACAAATGAAGAAATATATTGTCTACCTGCAATGCAATATTATTCAACTTTAAGTATGAAGTCCTAAGAAGTACTGCAACTAGAAAGAACCTTGAAAACATTGTGTTCTGTGAAATCAACTGGACACCTAAGGTGATATATTACATGGTATCATTTATAAGATTCTGTTTGTGTTGATGCTAAAGGTTTGGAAATGGATTGTGGTGATCAGAGCACATTATTGTGAATGTAATAAACAGCACTGAACTATAGAGGTGAATGTGGTTGGAGAGGAAAACTTTAGGCTGTATATATTACTATAATAAAAATTAAAAGATAAAAGATAGGGTTGTAAAACACAATCAACTTTATTATAGATGATAGACTACAGGTAATAACACAAGTATAAGAATATTCTTTAATGCATTTTAACAAATGTACCATACTATTACATGGCGTTAATAATAGGGTAGTAAAAGGGAAAAATACCCAATGTAAATTATGGATGATAGGTCATCGTATGCTTGCAATAATCTTTCATCAAGTACAATAAAGGTGATTAATGATAAAACTTAGTATCTTTTTTAAAAGTGCTGTTCAAATTTAAAAAAGCATTCTACACCAATGCAAGGTGTTGGTGGTGGTGCGATGATATATGGGAATCCTGTATTTTATTTATGGTGGTTTTGTAAAACCGCACAATTTATTTAATAACATTTTAACATATATTAAATATATATTAAATATTTATATAGCAAATTCATTGATACAGGATGTAGGATAGAGGTTATCATGATTTGAGTCTGGAGGAGAAGAGGGAATGTACATTTGTTGGATATGGTTTACAATTTCAAAATTAATGAAAGTAAAAGAAGGAAAGCACCTCATAAAAAAAAATACATAAATTCAGATGTCACATATCTATGGAGAAGGGGAAGTTTTTGAACAGGAAGAAATATACAAAAGTATAACTCTTGTTAATATTAATCTTTTTTATGTGGTTTGATGGATCTTCAGGTGTTCTATTTTCATATATGTGGAGATCATATTTATATGAACAGCATTTTTACTAAAAGATAAATCATGAAATATATTGAACATTTACACTATAAACTGCTTCATAAATATAGGACATATTGAATTATCTAAAATTTGTATTGGATGAAATAGAATGTAAAGTAGAAAAGCAAAAAAAAAAGCTTAAGTTATCTAAATAAGTCAGTATTAAATGATACACAAAAAATTAGAAAACATAATTTGCATAAAATAATAAGATATATATAGAGAGAGTGTACCCAGCTCTCTTTTTGCATTAATCATCTGTTTTTGTGCATTGTCCACTTTTTCATTATAACTCTGAGCATATTAATCATAGCTATTTTAAACTACTGATCTTGTTTTTTAAGAATCTGCCATTTTGATTCTTTCTTGAAAATAAACTTTATTTCAAATTCAAAAAATAAAACAGACCAAAGACAGCTTAACAAGTTATGGAAGCATCACTCCAAAAAATTCTGTCCAGGCACATTTATCTAAAACAAACTGAATTATAACTCCAGTATTCAGAAAGATACACAGAGGACTACAGATTATTTAAATGCCATGATTAAAGTCTCCTTCTTAATGAAGAAAATGAATAACAAAAAAATCATTAATCAGATACATAGGTCATAAAACTAAACACCATATTCTTTTTTCACCTTTAGCATTGATATAGTATCTTCCATGTTTTTGCTTCAAAAATATTACAATATCATTGTTACCTATAGTGTATAAGTTACATTAGTTGTAAACTTTCCTTGTATGACCATATTCTTAACACTTTGTGAAAGAACATTCTTATATCTATATTAACCACAATCTTTATTCACCACTGAAATCATTGTATTATACATTCCCTAGATTATTTTCTACCTTCTTTTCAATTGATATTTACATCCCCAGACATCCTCTTTGAGCCACAATCACTTTTATAAATTAGCAGTGTTAAACTCACTATAATGTGTTACCATCAATTCTGTTCATTTCCACACTCTTATAATAAACCTTATTAAATATTCTATATAAATTAAGCATCAGCTCACATTTTCATCCCACATTCTATTTCACAATAACCTACACTCTAGAGTTTACCTCTGTTTACTCATCATATTGTGTTCATATTAGTGAGACTATACAAAATATGTCCTTTTTTGAATGCCTTCTTTCCCTCCACAGTATGTCATATGCATCCCTTGTTTTCATATGCATCCCAAAATTATTTCTTCTTATGCCTGATTAGTTCTCCATTGTATCTATATACCACATTTATGGACACTTGATTTGGATCCTTATTTTAACAATTATGAATAATGCTGCCGTGAATATTAGTGTGCAAATAGTTCACAATCTTGATTTTATTTCTGAATATATTCATAGTAACAGGATTACTGTATCATATGGCAATTCTATAATCAGCTTCTTGAGGTACCCAAACTGGCTTCCACAGAAGGTGCACTATTCTACATTTCCATCAACAGTGAAGTAGTGTCCCTATTGCTCCACATCATCTCTAGAACTTGTAGTTTTCTGCTTTGAAAAAAAAAATAATGGCACTTATATAAGGTATGAAATGGTATCTCATTGTAGTTTTGATCTGCATTCCTCAAATAACTAATGACATGGAACATTTTGTCAAATGCTTTTGGACATTTGTATTTTCTCTTGGGAAAATGTCTATTTGAGTCTTTGGCTTTTTAAAATTGGGTTGCTTGTCTTTTTGTCATTAAGTTGTATGGTCTGTTTATATAAGGTGATAATCAAACCCTTTTTGGATTATGTGGATTCTAAAGAATTTTTCCCATTGAGTAAGCAGCATTTCAACCTTAAAAATAATTTAAAACATAAAAGTGTTTATATATGAGGCTGTCCCAATTATCTGTTTGTTTTTTCATTTGCTGCTCATGCTTTTGTTGTAAGGTCTAAATAGTCACCACATACCACAAGACCTTGAAGATGTTTCCCCACATATTCTTCTAGGAGTTTAATGGTTTTCATTTTTATCTTTAGGTCATTGATCCCTTTTGTGTTCATTTTTATATCCCTTTTGTGTAAATTTTGAGATAAGGATCTTCTTTCTTTCTTTTAGATATGTATATCCAGTTTTCCCAGCACCATTTGTTGAATGGGATGTTCTGACCCAGCAGGTGATTTTGCTAGCCTTGTCAAAAATTTATTGACCATAGATGTCATGGTCTATTTCCAAACACTCAATTCTATTGCATTGGCAAATCTGTCTATCTTTATGCCAGTACCATGTTGTTTTTACCACTGTAGCTAAATAATATGCTTTAATGACAGGAAGAAAGATTCCTACAAATTTGTTCTTTCTTAAAGATATTTTATCCTATTCAGAAGCTTATGCTTTCAAGTTAACTTGATAATTAAGTTTTCCAATTCTACAGTGAAGGCTGTTGGAAATTCTATTGTGATTGCATTAAATCTATAGATCATTTTGGATAAAATTGACATTTTAATGATATTTATTCTTCCAACACATGAACATGGACTACTTTATATTTATTTAAGTCAGCTTTGGTGTCTTTGAGCAATGTTTTATAGTTTCTGAATACAGGTCCTTTATGTCCTTAGTTAAATTTATTCCTAAATATTTTATTCTTTTAGTTGTCATTGTAAATGTAATTATTTATGCACCTAAATTCAGTGTCCCATGAGACACACACTAGCAAAACTGAAGTTAGAAATAAACATATCTTAAATAATATTTGAAGACTTCAACACACCACTCTCGACAATGGATAAAATGTCTTAACAGAGGATAAATAAGTTAACAGAGAGCTTGAATAATAACATAAATTTATGGGAACTAACATATATTTATAGAACATTATACTCCAAAACAGCAGGATGTACATTCTTCTCAAGTGCTCATATATTTTCTCCATGATTAACCATATATTGGATCATAGATCTGATCTCAATAAATTTAAAAACATGAAAATTATACAAATCACTTTTGCTGATCATAAAGGAATGAAATTGGAAATTAATAAAAAGTTAATGAGTAATATGAAGAGGAAGTCAGATAAATATTTCCATATTGATTCCTGTTCTCTTCCTCAATTTGACTCTTTAGACTGTACTTAGTGCATTTTTGCATGTCTTATAAAGTGTTTTGATTGAAAGTTAGTCAGGATGCAAAGAATAAAACACATTGAGATAAGATGACTTATAGTGTTGCCTTAGTTTCCTAGCTCCTATGACAAAAACCACAATGTGTTTCCTTAACAAATATATTGGCTCATGATTTCAGAGGCTAGAAAGCTTGCTACCTCTGTAGGTCAATTCTATTTTGATTGGCCAGTAATCTCTAGCTTCCTTGGATTTCCCATAAAAAATCAATGTCTTCTCTCTTCTCCTCCAAGACCTTTTGACTTACCATATCACTCCACTAATTGCCTTTAAATTCATAAAATTTGATACATCTGGGCCACACTTTAACTAAAAATAACATTATAAAATTGTCCTATTTACAAACCCAGTGTAATGGATTAACAGTGAAACATATCACATTCTACCCTCTGAACCTTCAGAAGACATGTTTTGCCCATATTCAAAATGCATTCCTTTTATCACATACCAAAAGGCTTAAGTCCTTTAAATTACTCTGTGCCAAATGTCTCATGAGTATCAGTTCAGGGCGTTCTACATTCTTGGTCAAATTAACTCTGTATCTGATGGAGCTGTGAAATCTAGAAAAAATGTGCTTACTTACACAATAAAATGATGGGACTGGCATAGGATAAACATTCTCATTTCAAAGGGAGAGAGTGGAAGGAAAACAAAGAACATGGATCCCAAAGAAAGTCTGAAACACAACAGGAAAAAACGATTAAATTACAAGGTCTAAGAGTCATCTGTGGATCAATGCCTTCTCCTCCAGGCATCATGAAAAAGCAAACTCATGCTTTCAAAGTGCCTTTGCCAGGGCCATGCTCTCCCAGAACACCAGAGTATATACTCCAACATCTCTGAGCCTTGGAATGTTGGACACACTCTGAATGCATGGGTCTAAGGAGGCTTCTTGGTGCACAAATCTGCATCCCTGCTTCTGTCCCTGATGTCCTTTTGCATTCAAGTGGAGACTTTTCTGTTCCTTTCATTCCATGTTTGTTATTCTTCTGTTTACACAAATTTTTCAAAAACTTTCCATATTGTATACAGTTGAAGGGGGCTCAAAGATCAGGTAAATGTATTTCTACAGCACTTTTCTAAACAACTGCATTTGAAATCTTGTCTTCTACTGAAATGCCTGACTGAGTCCATGTTCAGCAACAAATACACTAATAAAAGTTTTTCAGCTTAAACCTCACATGAAGCCCTGTTCTCTCTGGAGTCATGTGCTGAATAATCAGGTTGTTCCCTGATAGACATCTTTCTGGCCCTCATTTCAGACCACATTATTTGCATAGGCTACATATATTCAAAATCAACTATTGATGTTTCCGTGCTTAATGGCTAGTCAGCTTATTCTTTTCCTCTAGCATTTTAGGCAAAGCTGCAAGGAGAAATCAGGCTGCAACTTCCACACTTAACTTGGCATTATCTACATGTAAATATTGAAATTCACTGCTTACAATTTCCACTTTCAATCCAACATTCAGATGTTTTTTCACCATTTTGTCAGCTAACTTATATCAAGATCACATTCTTTCCAGTTTCCAATAACACATCCATCATTTCCTTCAAAGACCTCTTTGGAGAACCTTTAATATCTATATTTCTACCAACAGTCTATGCAATCTATGTGTTTATCTGCTAAGTAAATAATAATTCTTTGAATCTTTCCCACTTACCCAATTCCAAAGCCATTTCCAAATGTTTAGAGTTGTAATGACAGCATCTAAATTTCCAGTTCCAAAAATATCTTAGTTTCTTATCTATAATGAGAAATATAACAAAATGTGTTGGCTTATCACCAGAATTTATTGGCTCATAGTTTCTGAGGCTAGACAGTTTGCTTCCTCCTGGGGTTGTTATCATTTTGGTTGCCTGAAAATTCTTGGTTTTTCTTGGCTTTCTAGTTACATGCCAGTAACCTCTTCTTTTCTAAGTTCTGTTGACTTTCAGCTTTTCTCCCCCATGTGACTTTCTCTTCTTGAAGAACTCAGTAATAGTAGTAAGTCTGAACCTCTCTCAGTTGGTTCACATTACATTTACAATAGGTTCATACCCTCAGGAATTATCTACCCACATTGAGGGGAGGTGGGTTTCAACCCTCCCCCCAATGTGGGTACATAATTTTACCACCACAACTGTGAAGTTGTTGTTCATCTACTGTGTTAGAGTGCATTTACACTTTTCTCAGTTATTAGAGACTAACAATTCTCCAGATTTCCTCAGTATGGGATCTCAATTTTTTGGCATATCCTAGAGACTTCATAACTAAGATTTCAGTATTACAAAATTTTCTATTGTAACACAGATTTTTATACAAGAGTTTATTGAAGTCTTTGGGAGATATCACTATGGATGTCTCAGTATATAATCTTATATACTTGGTCTCCCACTTTTAGTTAACCTGTGCCTCAGCGCTATGACCTTAACAAATGTTTCACAGCTTTGTAACCCACCACCACTCCAGTGCACACAAAACTCAAGTGGTATATATATGGGTTTTTCCCTCCCACACATGAAAACCTAAAGAAAGACTAAGTTCAGTATTTCTATTCCCCCAAAAAGGAATGGTAGAGGTGGCTGTATTTCCATTCTCTCCGAGCACTTAGATTCTGATCAAGTTCTAATTGGTTATTTTCTGATAAAATAGTTTCTTTTTTCATGTAGTCAGGTTTAGGGAGAACATGTCACTTTAGGCCTATTGAAAATGGTTGCTTTTCCTTCTTCTACTGCAAATACAAGGGGAAATTTTCCCCAGTCTTCAGAGGGAACTTGGTATAGCTCCTGGAGAAAAAACTCAAGAATTCATGTTCCTACTTCCTAAAGCCGGGTCTCCTGGAGAAATAAACTCTAAAGATTGCCCCAGTGATCATCCACAAATTTGTCCACTTCCAATGAAGCATTTCTACTCTTACTGAATCCAGCAGAGATCGTCAATATTTGTCTCTTTCCTCCAGGTTAACAGTGAGTCACATTAACCACAACTATTCTGTTTCAGGGCAATAGTTTCCCCTATGACTTCATTTACCAAAGAGATATAACAAGAATGTTTTTCAGATTGTTCAGCATTTTTCTTGTTCTTGAAGTGTGAATGATAACTTCCAAAATACATACTGGACCAGAAACTGGAAATCTGAGAATTGTATTTATTTTCTAACTTCCCAGAAATATTAACAAATGGATTTTTAATAGTTTTGAAGATTCCTCAATATATTATAATAACTCACAGTCATTACCTTATTAAGAAAACAGATAAGAAACTATCGAAAATGAAAATTACAGACTCATTTCTATAATGAATATAGATGCAAAAATCCTCTACAAAATACTTGCAAACCAAACCCAAAAACACATCAAAAGAATTATTGATGACAAACAAATTTGTTTTATCCCAGGTAAGCAAGTATAATTCAACACAAGAAAATCAACAAGTGTAATAAACCACATTAATAAATTGAAGAAAAAAGTCACGATACTCTCAATTTATGTAGAAAAGGTATTTTACAGAATAAAGCATCCTTTCTTACCCACTCCAAAATTATGAATAGATAGAAGATTCTGATCATTGGAAATATGAGAAGCCCACAGCTAACATTCTACTGAAAGACTGAAAGCATTCCTGATGAGATAAGAAGCAGGAAAAGTTTACCCCCACTGTCACCTCTGTTATTCAATACTGTGCTGGAAGTTCTATCTTGAGCAATTAAGGAAGAAGAAGAAATAGAAGGAAACTACATGTGAAAGGAAGATTTAAAACCTTCACTATTAACTGATTATAACAGCGTATATCTAAAAAAATCCCCCTAACCACAACAAAGTTACAAGAAATAATAGACAAGCTCAGTAAAGTGGAGGGATACAAGATTAAGATGCAAAAATGAGTAGTGTTTCTATACACTACTCATTAGCAATCTAAGAAGGAAGTCAGAAAAAGTCCATTTAAAATGATGAGTAAAAGAATAAAATATTTATGAATAAGTTTAACCAAGGATTTAAAGGCCCTGAATTCAGAAAACTATAAAACTTTACTAAACAAAACCCAAGAAGAACTAAAATAAATGGAAGGACATTCCATGTTCAAGGACTGGATGACTAAACATTATTAAAGTGTCAATTCTACTCAAAGTGATTTACAGATTCAATGAAATCCCAATAAAATCACAACAGCCTATTTTGGAGAATGGAAAGCCAATTATCAAATTTACCTGGAAAGAGTAAGTGACCAAAATAGAAAAAAAAAATGTCTAAAATGAAGAACAATGTTGGAGGACTCTTACTTCCTGACATTAAATAATATTACTTTGCTACAGTGGTAAAAATATCATGGTACTGACCTAAAGATAGACATATTGTCAAATGGAAACAAACTGAGAACTCAGTAATACACCCTCACATATATGATCAACTGATTTTTGACAAGACTGTTCATCCCACCCAGCTGTTACAGAACACTCTCTTCAACAAATGGTTCTAGAAGAACTAGATCCACATCCAAAAGAAAGAAAGAGGACCCTTTTCTAATACCTATACAAAAATTAACTGAAAATGGTTCAAGAAAATAAATATAAAAGATACAACCATAAAACTCCTAAAAGAAAATACAGGGAAACTTCTTCCAGATATTGTTGTAGGTGGTAGTTCTTTCAAACTTACAACTACATCATGAGTAATGAAAGGAAAATAACAAATAAATCAGAATTCCTCCAAATATTTTGAAACCACATATATGATAAATGTTTGTTAGCCATGTTTTATAAAGTGATCATACAACACAATATTAAAAAGATAAGCCAACCAATTAAAAAGTGGACAAAATATTTGAATAGACATTTTTCCAGAACAGAAATACAAACAGCCAAAAAGCACATGAAAAATGCTAACCCTCACTAATTAGGGAAATGCAGATCAGAACTACAATGAAATAACATTTCACATATTACAGAATGGCCATTATTAAAAATAAAATAGGAAACTACAAGTGCTGGAGAAGATGTGGAGAAATAAGTGCACTCCTTCATTGTTGGTGAGATTGTAGAATGGTGTAGCCTATTTGAAAGTGAGTTTGGTGGTACCTCATGAAGTTGAATGTAGAATTGCTCTATGATACAGCAATCCTGTTACTAAGAATACATTCAGAAGAACTGAAGGCAATGATGTGAACTGACATTTGCACACCAAGGTTCATAGCAGCTTTATTCACAATTGTTAAATAAGGAATTGGCCCAATTGTCCTCCATCCAATGAATAGATTAACAAAGTGTGTTATATTAACTCAACAGAATACCCTTTAGTTTTAAGAAGAAATGAAATTGGCATGCATATGACAATATGTATGAAACTTGAGGACATATTGTGGAGGGAAACAAGCCAGACACAAAATAACAAATATTATATGTGGTCACTGAGATGAACTAAATACAATGAGTAAAGTTATAGCAGTGAACTCTAGAGTATAGTTTACTAGGAGATAGAATGTGGATTGAGAATGGGAGCTTATGATTACTGTATGTAGAATATTTAATAAGGTTTATTATAAAAGCATGGAAATAGAGTTGATGATAATACATGATAGTGAGTTTAACTAGCACTGCTGATTTTTAAATATGATTGTGGCTGTAAGGGGGAGTTTATAGTTATAAATATCAATTGAAGGAAGCTAGAGAATAATCTAGGGAGTATATAACAGTGATATTCTTGGTGGAAGATGATTGTGGTTAATAGTATAAATTTATGAATGTTCTTTTTTAAAAGTGTTAAGGATATGTTGATAAATGGGAAAATTACAACTAATGTAACTTTTTGACTATAGTTAACAGTAAAATTGTAATATTTTTGCAGCACTGGAAGGAAGATATTATATCAATTCTAAGGAACAAAAATAGGATGTATAATTGGGTATGGGTTTTTTGCTTTTGGAGCAATGAAACGTAGGAAAACAAGTTATGACAGCACAACTTTGTGACAAAAATGAGAGCTATGGAGTGTACACTTTGAATGGATTTTACAAAGCATGGGACTCTGTAACACAGGGAAAACTGGGGTGGAAACGGACTGTGATTAACAGAACAAATAAAAGTAAAGTATGTTCTATCTTGAGCTATAACAGATATATTATACTAATACAGGGTGTTAATAATTGGAGGGAATAGGTGAAAATACACCAAATGTAAGATATTAGTTATAGCTAGTAAAAATATTTACATAATTATTTTTTTATTTTTAAAGAAGCTTTAGATTACATAAATGTTACAAAAAATATAACATATGCCCCACTCCCTCCCCCTCCTACACATTCCCACATTAATAACATTTTTCATCAGTGTGGTACATTTATTACAATTTATGAACCCATGTTGAAGCATTGCTACTAACCATGGACTACAGTTTACATTTTGTCTTGCATAATTTTGTAAGTTATGACAAAATATACAATGACCTGTGTCCTTCACTGAAATGACATGCAGGACAAATATTTTGTTGATGTTCTTTCTTAGATTGTAATAAATGTTTAACAACAATGCAATGTATGGGAGCCCTGTACGATGATATGCATGTTTGTTTTTTAAGGTCACAACTTTTACTATATACTTATTTTTATTTATGTTCAGGTATGAATGATATTCTTCAGTAATTATTTTAAATGAAAAAAATTCTTTAAAAAGTACTCAATTTTAATAGTGAAGTTATATTAGATATAAGAAATCATTTCCAAGAAATATTTAAAAATGAATGGGACAGGGCTACCATCTGCCTGGATTGATAGACTTTTATTAAGCAAAATTGGACAATAAGGTAGCAGATATATCAATATTCAAGTTAGAGAAGAGGGATGGTGAAATACATGCAATTAAATTAACAACAAGAGTCAAGAAACTAAATGGAACACAATGGTTTTCTCAAAGATAGATCCAAAATTCAAGAAATACTGCATACGTTATCTTACCTAAAAGGATTCAGTAGCATGATTAAACACTGTTGCATGCTTTCAACACCAGTAAGTGTATCCAGATAATCACTCTTAGGCAGGGTTCTATATATATATATATATTTTGTCATGTGTTAACCTAGCAGGTTTACTGTAATAAAATACTTGAAATTCAGCATAATTTTCCTTGGCATTTAATAGACTTCTGTTGTTGTTTTTTTGTTGTTGTTGTTAAACATAATACGAAGAGAGTATTCTGTTTTGGATAGGAACTCCTATTTGTTTACTCTGGCTGATATGTAACATTATCTCTTTTTTGGAATTAATATTAAACTGAATTTTGGTTGCTAACCATCCATATCTAAAGCTAAACGATGCAAACATCTCCTACGACTCTTAAGAAAATCGATGCAGGTGTTTTGCATGATGACTTAGCAGATAAAATAACCACAATCTCCATATGGTACAGAAAGATTTTTTAAAAATTCCTACCTGTCAAAAATAATATTAACACTCACACATAAATGTTAGCCAAGTTCAAAAATTTGATTTTAATACCTGGAATTATGCATTTAAATGCTGTATTTACTGATAAAATTCAAATATATATTTAATTTAAGCAACTATAAAATGTTAACATAACAGGCAGGGAAACCAGCATTCTCATATATTAATAAATGGAAGATAAATGCCTATAAAATTATTTCCTTCCTGGATGTTTTTTTTTTCTTAGTTTCCTAGGGCTGGCCAATAAAGGACCTCAAACTAGGTTGCTTAATACCCCAATAATTTATCAGGTGTTTTAATACACAGTTCTGGACATTAGAACTCCTTATGAAGGTGTTGGAAGATTTTGAAGTCTCTTGGGTTCTGAAAATGGCAATTTTTGGCACAACTCAATATCTGATTGTTCTCTCTCTGTCGTTAAAATTTTCTCTTATAAGGAAATTTCTCCTATAAGGAAATTTATCAGTCATATTGCCAATACTTTCCAGTATGACTTCATCATTACTAACGATATCTTCAAATATCCTAGTACTAAATAGGATTACATTCATGATACTGGGAAGGAGGTGTACTTGAACATATGTTATTGAGGGAAAAAATTCAATTCATAGCAGAATCAAACTTAGAATCATGTATATGCTAGCATTGAGCATTTTAACTTCCTTTATTACACCTGAAGAAATAGTGAAGCTTTTACTATGAAAGACAGTAAATTGAGTGTCCACAGAGTCCTGTTTAATATCAGACATAGCCATAAAAACAGTTGTAGAAGGAGCCAAATGGTTGGAAGAGTCTCCTGGGTGAAGCACATCACTCTTCTCATCTCCATCTGATATTTTCATGAGTTGATGTTGTCCCATATTTTTCTATTTTAAATTTGTATTTGTATGTGCTATATTTTAACATGGTTGAATTGGTTTTCAAACAATTTGAAAGTCTGAAATTCTTTCACAATTTGAATACTTTTCCTGGTTTGCCAAATCATTTAAAATATAAAATGCCCAGGGAAGGGAACAATTCATTCTGATTTAAATAAATGTCCATTCATGATCAGTACTTGTAGCTAGGCAATTGGATTAAATGTTGGCTCATTCTGGACAATATGTTTATTAATTTCACTATGGGTTTAGAATCTTTCACTGAGGATTGCCAGAATATACTGACTGGAAAGGGAGGAGAAGCATTTTCTGAATAAGATAAGTCATAGTTAGCAGAGATACATCAATAGAATATAATATTTTCACATGTACCAATTTAGTCTGGACTTAAGAAGAGGACTCTGACATCATATATGTTGGGTTAAACTTTGCATACAGGGTAACAGAAGAATTGTACTATTTAATCTACATCAGTTTATGAATTATATTACAGTTTATAAATATTGTCTATCTGATAAATGTGAGGAAACTGAAATAATTACATAAGCTGATGTGATGTTATTATTAAAAAAAGAAATAATATTTTTGCAGGAACACTTTGTTTACACATATTTCAATTTATTTTAGCTTATATTTATTAACATCTTCTCCTATCATAGTAATGCATTGAACAATGATTTCTCCAGAAAATTCCCATAAGGCCAATTATCCACAATTTATAAGCCATAAGATATGTTTATTAAAACATTGATGCAGCTATAAGTAATACTAAATATAGAAAATAATATAAAAGTTTAAAAAAAGAATCAGTTGATATTGCTGAGCAGCATTTCTATACTTGTTTTTTTATTTCTCATGTGAGATAGTTCTGAACACTTAATATTTTGAAATGTAGAGGTACTTTAATAATTATCAAATATGTGCTGCAAAATGAAGTTGATGAATATTTTTACGTAGAATGTATTCTGTACAGCTGCCTGAAAGTGGAATTATAAGTTAAATTTAAAAATAAACACCAAACATTGTAAAGTAAAAATAGAATTATGAAAACGAATAATGTAGCTTAATGAGACATAAATAATTGAAGATAACATTTAAATATGTTCATATATATAACAGATAATAACATTAAGTTATAAGAGAGTAAATGGATTGGTGATTTTTTATTAAATATAAATCAGTCAAATGTATGAAAACATGAAGACCACAACTAATACATAGATAAAGTCATTTTGGTTTCCTAAAGAAGGTCATTACAAGGCACACACACATTTTTAATTTTACATATTTATATTAGTAAATATTTATTACAATTCTGGTGTGATCCATTTTGCAAATATAAAATTATTTTTGAAATATTACACTATAGAAGAAAATATCTCAACCTTTCCTGCAATCTGAGTTGCACACACAGAGACGTATATAATCTTACATAATATGTACTTAAATTGAATGAGTTGTCTTACATATGCATAACTCATAGAATTTATTTGTTACATATATATGAAGAAAATAATGATATGCTCAAACCAATTAGCTCACTTTTGAATATATACCAGGAAAAAAATCCATAGAAATTTCAAGCGCTATTAATATAAACATATATATGTGCATGTGTGTATATATATACATACATAAACATACATCTCTATGCATCTTTCTATATCTATCTATCTATCAATATATTTCTATACGTTCACACTTAAGTCTCTTAGGATGCTCAAACAAATACCATGAAATGGTTTGGCATGAATAATGAGACTATTTGCTCACGGTTTTGATGTCAGGAATATGTCCAAATAAAGGAACCATCAATGGAATACTATCTCACAGAAGGCTGTGGTGTTCTGGGGCTGGCTCATGGAGGTCTTTGGTCTCAGTTTGTCACATGGCAAGGAACAGTTTGGCATTTTCTTGTCTCTCCCTTCTCCTCAAGTTCCATGGATTTCATATTCTGGCTGCTTGGTTTGTAGCTTTCTCTTGCTTTTTCTTTTACACAAGTCTCCAGTATTAGGAAAAAGACTCATCATAATTGATTAGATTTACACATTAATAGAAGTAACCTTAATAAATGGTCTTGGTTACAATGGTTTAATGCCCACAAAAATGTATCAACGTAAAGAACATACATACAGTTCCAAAGCACCACAGGTGCATATACAGATAGAAATATATACTTAAATACACTCATATATGCATATATATATATGACATCATAATGAATAATATTTTTTTAGATTACTATATTTAATAGACTGAACTGCTATAATTTATTGGGTAATAAGTTTTAAATAGAAAAAGAAAATGTGTGCCTCTAACAGTTCAAAAGCATAATATCACTTCTAAAATAACATGTGAAGAAAAAAATGTATATTTGTGGTCCATAATAGAATTATATATTCATAATTAAATGTTACCTGAAAGGTTGGAAAACTTAAATTATGAAAAAATTTTTACTACCTATTTTTAAGTGATGTTGTAATATAAAAGACTGCTATTTAGGGAGATAACTGCAAAACTCAGCATAAGGTATATATTGCTGAAATTTTGCATCTTAATTATTTTCTAATATCAAAATACATTCTGTTCCTTATTATTTGATGATATCTGAATTTTTCCGGTGTCTTTTGACATAGAAAATTCTACTTATTAGTTCTGTGAAACTCAATGAGGCTCAGCAGACAGAAGTACCTGCTCCATTATGATTTTACCAACAATGGGTTGAAGGAATTTGTCCATGAGTACTCTCCAGAAAAACAGTACTTTGGTTGATGTATGTTGTCTATTTCTGTTATACCTTTCTGTTTATTAGGACCTTCTTTTCTTGTCTTATTCTCAATAGATAACCAAATTTTGATGGAGTTTTACTTTCTCAGAATTTTCCTGAGGGCTCCAGCCACATCTTTGTTCCAAAGACTGTAAATGAGGGGTTTAAGCATGGGAGTGATGATAGTGTAGAAGACAGACACTACTTCATCCTGCTCAGCAGTATGATACGCTTTGGGGAGAAGATATTTGAATATTGCTGTTCCATAGAAGAGCGACAGCACAATCAAATGTGAGGAACACGTTGCCAAAGCCTTTCTCATACCTAAGTTTGATTTTAATCTCGAAACAGTAGAAAATATCTGACCATATGAGATCATAATGGCAGATACAGGAATAAGGAGGAACACAATACCACTAACATAAATCCCGTTTTCATAATGTGATGTATCAAAACAAACAAGTTTCAAGAGAGCTGGGAATTCACAAAATAAGTAATGGATTTCCCGGGAAGCACAGTAAGGGAGATTCAGACTATATATGCCATGGACAACAGCATTGAACAGAGCACTCAACCAGGTGCCTGCAACCATGATTGCACAAACTTTAGGGCGCATGAGAACTGAGTAACAGAGAGGATGGCATATAGCCACATAGCGATCATAAGCCATGACTGCCAGGAGAAGGCACTCTGCTGCAATAAGTGTCGAGAAAATAATGAGTTGAATTTCACAGTATATAAAGGAAATAGTATTCTTTCCAGACAGAAAATCAGTGGCTATTTTGGGTACAAAATTGCAGCTATACAAGAGGTCCATGATGGAAAGTTGGCTGAGAAGGAAGTACATAGGGGTATGGAGTCGAGAGTCTAACCAAATGAGAATAATCATCATAATATTGCCAACAAGTGCCACAAGAAACACCAAGAAGATGAGAGAGAAGAGGAGATTGGGTGATTGAATGTGGTGAAATAGTGCTACTTTTGTCAACTAGAGAAATGAAGAGGTATGCTAGGTAGATTATATTTAAGTCAGAATTGTTAATTATTAAAAGGCTCTCTTGCTATTTATAGATGCTTAATCATCTCTTAGTTTGATGTTGTCCCTCTTACAAAATAGTTTTATAGAACCCTCAAGGGACTTTTGACAGTCAATAAGAATTTTCAATTTTAGATTAATTATGATTGCCTATTCTTCCTATTTACCAGCATATAACTTGATATATGATTCTCTCTATATATTTCTTCATGTAAGCTTTTAAGAAATGCACATTTGTTCTTGTTAATCAATGCCAAAGTATAAATCTATATATAAGAAATTAGACAAATCACACACAGTGGTTTCATTTTTAATACAAAATGTTACCTTACATTGTTTAAGTGATTCTCACAAATTATGCTTCTTATACTGTTCCATAATTTGGTGAAATATTATTTTCCTCATAAATATTTTGATTTGTAATTAATACATTATTTGAATGGGTGTTTTAATATTAAGATTCAATTTCCTCATTTGAAATAACTAATAGAGTCTTAGAATATGAAGGGCTCAGAGTACTATCTGTCTTTATCTTAACTACTTCAGTTGGATTTTTCTGATATAAATATATCAATTTGTTATGCATTTTCTAAATTTAATAATGTCAAATTTCTTTCATTATACCTTTATAAATTATGTCTAATTTGAATCCACAAAGGGAAATAAATATTTTAAGGTGTTAAGAAATATTAATCTGTCCAATTTAAAAGGTATTCAAACACTAGGTATTAACAATATATTTTTTCTAATCAAATATTTTTTGAGAAAATATTTCTCCTCTTGTTGAAGGATCTCTGAATGACACATGGCATCAGATATGTAGTAAATAAATAAAAATATTTAAGAGCTGCTCAATTTCAAGTATATTTACACTGACAGAGATTAGAAGTGATTATTATTTAACATTATATTGCTGTGCTGAAAATGCAAGGTTGATAGTGCATGAATAAATCATTTGCATAATAATATTATCTTCATGCCAATTATTCATTTGAAATACCTTTGCTTTAAGTAAATTCAGTTTTCTTTTCACAAAAAACTGAATAAATATAATTTACCTTTTTTGCTTTTCCTGAAGATATCACCAGAAATTTATTTATTTAAAAGAAAGTATTGCATAAAAAATGAATCCAGAGAGATTCACCTTCTTTTGCTTCTAGAGTCATACATTAACCATGAACAAAGGAGGTTATATATAGCAAGAAATTCTCTACAACAGAGGTTTGGGCCAATTTACAATACAACCAGCAAGGTCCTCAGAGAAAATGTTCATTGCCCCCTATTTCGTTAGATAGGCCAAGGACAATTTCTTCATTGTCCTTCAAATGCCCAATTAAGCAAATATGTTCTCTTGGAAACAAGCAAACAAAAATATCAGTCAGCCACATAATCATTCATTCACCATCCTCAGCTGATACCATATGAGAACTGGAAAATTACAGTGGTAAAATCCCAGGGCATAATTCAACAGGTGCTGCTATGATCTAGAGTGAATGAGATTCCTTTTTGACTCCACCATTATTAGTGACTTCACATATGTTACTTAACTTTTTTTCCCCCTTCTGGCCTATCACGTAAAAATGAGGAAGATAAGAAAATGCATGTTATAGGGTTGCAGAGTTCAAAGTGAATTGATTAATGCAAATTATGTGGAACATTGCCAGGTACATGGGAGACACTAAATGATTCACAGTATGAGGATGAGATATAGAATTTTATGTATTGCAATGATGAGGTGTAATTAATTCACCCATAAAGTTTATTTTTTTTATGTTAGTATTATCAAATCTCAAATTAGAAACCTGTGTAAACTGAAACATATTTTAATTATTGAACTACATAATGATGCCATCAATTAATTGGCTATGAGACCTCAAATTCAGAAATAAACCTTCAAGCAATATACATATATAGGCTTTATAAAAGTAAAGATAATTGCTTAGACCTTTCCATTTTGAAATAGGAATCACAATTGTTATTTTTGTGTATATTTATGTAATGGTACAATTTCATAAAGGTGTCTAAACATTCTGATCAGGAAATAACATCTAAACTTTTTTTATATATATACATAGAAAATGAGAAGAACATTACTCCTAAGAATTAAGTTTGGTTATAGAATAAAATCTTCATCTGTGAATGGGATGCTGGGGAGTTTATTTTGGGGCAGAATTGATTTTAACCTCCTTGTATATATATGACATTAAGCTAATTTGTACATTAATTGAGTCCCTCTCATTTACTAGGCAGAGCAATATGCTTTATTTATATATTCAATCCTCAGACCCCCCAATATCCCTTTTAGCTCATCTCTATGAATACTGCCTGCATTTCTCAAATGTTGATATTGTCCACATTCACACAGAGAGCAAGTAGTGAATTCATATGCATCCCAACACAGTGACTGTGTTCTTGTTGAACATGTTTAAGAGACATATAACATATAGCATACCACAAATGGTTTAAGGATAGTATTTTTATACTCTACTAAGATAATTTTAAAATACAATGTTAAAAAACAAATCCAACAAGAATTAGCAATTGAAAAGTGCTTCCACATACCCCAAGATCATTACATCAAACATTAGAAACCAGACGATCTGTTCTTTCCCACACGAAAGTTTTGTGCAAGAATTACCAAAATATCTATGAAAAATAAAACAAAAATCTCAGCAGTATATTTACTAAAGCAAAGGCAAAGTTTGAAATTTTTTTAAAAATTAATTTGGCCTATTCTCAGTTAAATCCATCATAATTCATTAAGTAATTGGGAACATTAAATTTTTAAATAGAATTAGAACAAAAACACTTTAGAATTTTCTGAGGAAAATTCAATATTTTTTTTGTTTTTATTTGTATTGCAGGGATATATTGGAGATTGAAGGATTCTCCATTGAAGATTCATTACACTGAATGACCATAAAGGGAAGCAGATGTGACTCTAGTGGTTGGGCTCCCATTTACCATATGGGAGGCCCTGGTTCCATTCCCGGGGCCAACTCCTGAAGGCAAGCTGGCCCACCCACACGATGTGTTGAGCTGACGGCCCACGCAGCACAGTGAGCTGGCACAGCAAGATGATACAACAAAGGGACACAAGCAGACACAGAAAAATGCACAGCAAATAGACACAGCGAGCACAAGCAGCAAGGGGGAGGGATAAATAAATAAATAAAAGAAATCATTTAAAAAGACCACAAATTCTTCTATAGATAGCATCACTTCTAGCATAAGGATTTTTCTCATTTGCTAGGTTATCTGTTGTCAATTGCTACTATTTCCACACAGATCTCATTTGTAGAATTGCAGCAGGTGGAACTGGAAACTACATTTGCCAGAATCATATTCTCTACATAGTTCATGTTTAACACCTATTAATTTGAAGGATTCACTTGTGATTTGGAAGATTGGATGAAATGAAAATGAGTTATTCTGTATAGCAGCATATGTGTGGACAGTTTCAATATTAATACTGGTGTTGATGTTCTTGTTTCATTAATAATGAATATAAACAAATAATTTCACATCTTGTATTAGTCAGCCAAAGGGGTGCTGATGCAAAGTATCAGAAATCTGTTGGCTTTTATAACAGATATTTATTTGGGGTAGAAGCTTACAGTTACAAGGCCCTAAGGAGTTCAAATCAAGGTACCATAAGAGGTACTTTCTCACCAAAGATGGTTGCTGATTTCTGTGAGGGTTCAGCCCTCCTATTTCCTGATAAGGCTCCATGGTCCCAGCTTCTTCCATTCTCAGCTGTAGACTGTCTAGGGCTCATCTCTCTTCCTGGGCTTTCACCGTGCTGCAAAGTTAGGCGAATGGTTCATCTAAGTTCCCAGGGCCTCTGCCTTGTCTATGGAGCTGTCTCTCTTTGTCTTCTTTTGTCTCCTACATTGGGTGTCTGTATATATAGCTCACCAAGGGAGCAGGGACTCAATGCTGAGATACCTTAATGATGTGGGTGAATCAAAGAATAATCTTGATTTAATCAAGTAAACATAAAACCTTTGGATTTAATACAGACAAAGGGTATCATATCCAGAGGAAAAGACCAGTTTACAAATATAATCAATATCTCTTTTTGAAATTCATAAATAATATCAAGCTGCTACACATCTGTAGTTGTCAGAAAACAATGAAGCAAGGTTAGTTGGATCTAAAAATCTTTCCCTCTATTGGTTTCATACATTGCATAATACTTAAAACCTTCTATCTTTTTCTAAGTTAAAGCTAGTTTTAACAAATTGAAGAACTTCTTAATTTACAGACTAAAAAAGATGTAAAAAATAGATGTTATTTAACAGAAGAAAAGTAAAAATACTTGAAATAATTATTGCCATTTGTCCTTTCCTGTCTCAGTTTATGGTCAAATGGGACTCCTGTTCCATCTTCTTTACTGCATATTTCTCAATTCCATCTTGTTTCTTTTACACATGATCAGTATAATTTGTCACCTTCTGCTATAGTAAACATTGGACACTTTCTGCTCTAAATTAGGTAAAAAATGATCTTGCTTACTTCTAATGTTGGAAAGGAGAATTTGAACATGTGCACTTAGCTAATCATTCCATTTCCAAGTATGAAATAAATCTATTAACCAAGAAAATGAAAATGTGATGTGCATCTTTAAATTAATAATTCAATATGATTTCAACCACATTTCATAACTTTTCAGTAAAGTACAGGTATAAACCTAGGAAATCTATTGAAAGTACCTAATGTATTTCTAAATATTTAGCAAAGCAATCAAGCAAAGGAACACAATTTAGGATTAAATTTGATCCTATATCACCAAGGACATCTAAAAATACTCAGCAAACATTATAAAAAATTGTTTATTTCTTATGTTCACAAGTGTTATTTTGCTGTAATTAATGAGAACAAATGGAGATGACCTATGATATTGAATAAAAGATGAGCTCACTCAAACTACAAAAATATTTTGTAGGGCATTGAACCATATCCAACTGTTCCATTAAAATTCAAGCACATTGACCACCAGGTTAGGCATATAAGGCTCAGGTCTCACTAAAACAATGGAGAAAGAGCCACAGACTACCTTAGGTACCTGCTTTGTGGGTCAGCAGACAAGCACAGTGCTTCACAACTCCCAGGAGAGTGAAGGAGAGAGAGAAGAAGCCAAAACAACAAACTGAAACATAGAAAACAGCATGGAAATAGAATAAAAGGTACAAAGTGTCTGAGTAAAACTTTATCACACACAAAAAGAACAAAATAAAACTTGAGAGTAGAGAAAGAAGCTAATCAACCAAATAAACCCATCAAGATAAACAGAAGCCAAGACATCAACAAAAAATTACAAGCCATACTAAGAAACAGGAAGACATGGTCCAGTCCAACAAACTATAAACCAGAAGGATTTGCAGAACACAGAACAATTAATTAGAGATGTCCAAACAAATATCATTAAACAAGTTAATGAAATGAAGGAAGAGATTAAGAATATTAAAAAATTGAAGAAATTGTAAACATACACAAAAAGATACCAGATATAATGGTGATGAATGGCACAGTGCAAGAAATAAAAAATAAATTGGAAGCACATTTAAGAGCAGATTTGACCAGGCAGAGGAAATAATCAGTGATGTGGAAGACAGTACTCCTGAAATCAGACAGTAGAACAGATATATAAAAAATAGAAAAAATCTAGTAGAGACTTAGGAACTTGAATGACAACACAAAATGGACAAATATATGCATTATAGGATCCTAGAAGGAGAAGAGAAGGGAAAGTGAGCAGAAGGTGTGTTGGAGGAAATAACGGCTGAAATATTCCCAACCCTATTGAGGGACATGAACTTAAATGTCCAAGAAGCCCAGCATACTCCAAATAGTATAAACCCTAATAGGCCTATTCCAAGAAATATACTTGTCAAATTGTCCAATGCCCAAGACAAAGAGAGAATACTGAAAGCAGCAAGAGAAAAGATTGCCATCACATACAAGGGAAGCTCACTAAGAGTAAGTGCTGATTTCTCATCTGAAACCATAGAGGCAAGAAGGTAGTGGTGGTATGATATATTTAAAGTGCTAAAAGAAAAACATACAGCCAAGGATTCTTTACCCAGCAAAGCTGCCATTCAAAAATGAAGCAGAGTTCAAAATATTCACAGATATGAATGTTGTAATGAACCTGAGGGGCATGCAAGCACCTACAATTGCTAATTACTATTGTATTTGTATTTAAACACTATATTTTTAAAAGTGCTTAGTAGAATACAAAAATGCTAAACTCAGAAATGTTTGATGTATGAATCATAGTGAGTCTTTAAATGTGGTGGAGACTTATACAGACACAGTAGTGGGATACCTATGTCCAAAGTTCGTCTCCAGTGATTGCTCTCTGGCTGAAATTTGGCAACCTCTATATTTGTAAAATGGAGTATTTATCCATAGTACCTTCCTAAGTGAGGCAATGGTATGTCTGAGGATATAAAAAATACATCAATTAATAATAACTCTGCATAGCACAAGAGAAGCACTCAATGAATGTTAAATTAGTTTAATATCATACACTTTACAAAGACCTTAAAATTAGCTGTCCTAAACTAACTTTACATTATTTCATAACCTTACAGATAATTCATTTTATAGCAAAGCTCAATTCTTAGAACTAATATAGATCTCTCCTTCCCCACACATATAGAGAAAAATATTTAGGGAACATTCAGGCATATGAATCCTCAGAGATATTTAATAAAATGTATACAAATTCCTTAATGCACAAATAGTAACTGTGATGCATATGTCAAAATAACAACTACCATAATTGAATTTTTTAATATACCTTTTAAAAAAGATACTTAGATTACATAAATGTTATGCAAAAAATATAGGGGATTAACATATACCCTGCTTCCTACACCTCCAAAATATTCCCACACTAACAACATTCTTCATTAGGGTGGTGCATTTGTTACAATTGATTAACACATTGTGGAGAATTGCCACTAAGCTTGAATTATAGTTTACATTGTAGTATACACTCTCTTTAATATAATTTTGTAAATTATGGCAAGATACATCATGGCCTGTATCAGTCATTGCAATGTCATTCAAGACAAATCCCACATCCCAAAAATGCCTTCATATTACAACTGTTTTTCCTCTCCCTCCCTTCAGAACCTCCACTGGCCACTGCCTTCACAACAATGATATAAGTGCTAGAATCACAGTACCATTGCTAGAATCACAATAAGTCTATAGTAGAATACCAGTAAATCTACACTACTCCATCATTCATTCCCCAATCTTGAGGATTCATGGATGGTATTGTCCACTCCACCTCTAATTGAGATGGGGCTTAGATCCCATGGAACAGATGGATGGAACTATCTTACTTGCAGTTAGAGACTGTCTCTGTTCCTTGGGATGGTCATTGTCCATCATCATCTCCTTGTTAGTTATCCTGGGTGAATCCAGTGGACTAGAGAGTAGGTGTTGCAACTCTGTTGAGATTCAGGGCCCAGCTGGCACATGGACAGCCCAAAGATTTAAGTGTCTTGGATATATACCTATCAAATCTACAACTAAATATAGATTCAAATAGAAGTCTCAGAAGAGCTATGTGTAGGGAAACCACAACTGAGACCAGCTCTGTCACACTGGGGAGCATAGATTTCAAGGGAGTGCCAACTGTCATGGCATGAAACTCCTGGGCTGCCTGCCATTCTTATAGTGTCTGGAATTCTCTAGAGCCCTCAGGACTCTTGCAATTTGAGGTAGTATTTACTTCAGCAGTCAATGAGATCCTGCTGAGAAATACATAAGTGTAAACTCTGGAATGAATTCCTGACTCACTTTGAAGTCTCTTAGGCATATAAACTCATTTTTTTACCTTTTCCCCTTTTGTTCAAAGTATGTTTCCAGTTGCATTGCTGGTATGTGCTTGTTTGTAATCCCTCCATGCCAGGGAGGCTCATCACCTGGAGTCATGTCCCATGCTGGGGGGAAGGTATGCATTTATATGCTGAGTTTGGCTTAGATGGATGCCACATTTGAGCACAAAGGAGGCTCTCAGGTGGTAACTCTTAGGCACCCTATAATACTAGGCTAAGTTTCAATTTTCAAAGGAAAGGTTCTTAAGTACTTTCATCAATATCAAGGGCCCATCAATGGATCATCCTGGTTCAATAGTCACTGACCATGTACTTGGTGGATTCTTGCTGTTTCATTAGAGAATGTGGCAGAGAGCCCCCGGATGGGAATTCAATATTCTTTCGGTTATTGTGTGAATTTCCACCCATGGTGACATTGCCCCATGAACATTTGAACACATTTACATGCCTTATAGGTATGGCCCAGGTGAACTTGCTCCCATGTATCCCCCATCACTGACACCCCAGAATAATGATGCTCCCCTGTCATAGTTGTAACCCTTCTGTGGTCCAAAACTTCTTGAAAAAGGAAGCATAAAAAAACTAACTAAATACAATTTATAAGAAAATGAAATAATAATGATGGTTTTAAAAATAAGAAATAAAATACGAATTTTTTAAAAATTTCAAATATAAAATGAAAAAAATATCAAAACTTTTTTTTACATTATGTGTTTCATCACAACATCTGTTGTCTTGTATGTATGTTGATATATTCTTCCATTTATTCCCCTAGTGTCTTATTTTTAGTTTACAGAATAGTCATGTACAGAATATAGGGGATTCCCATATACACGACATCCTCCCCCTTTTCTTTTTTCCCTTATTAATATGGATGGTACATTTGTTACAATTGATAAGCGAATATTGAAACATTGTTACTAACTGTGGGCAATGATTTACAGTATGGTTTACATTTTGGACCATACACTTTCATAAATTTGGATAACATTTAACATGACCTTTATCCATCATTTCAAGATCATGTAGTACAATTTCATTCCCCCAAACATGCCCCATGTTCCATCTATTCTATTCATCCCTTGCCTTTGCATTGGGAGCCATGACAAACACCAAGGTTCACTCCTTGAAGAACAAGATTCATAGTTATGTGCAACAACATTGTGGCTTGACATACTGGTCTGTCTTCCCCTATTAGGCACTGCCTATATTCTCAGAAGACTCCGACCCCTCTTTGTGAGAACAAAGCAGGACTCCCCAGGATGGAAGACCAACACATTCCCACTCATTATATGGGTCTCCACCTACTGACAAAACCCATTATGACAAGATGAACACTCATACACTCCCTAGAGGCCTGCTCCAGGTGCACCCTGTCCTGCATATCCCCCACATGCAACACACTAAAAATATACCCCTCCCCTACCATATTTGCAAAATCAATATTTCCAATATTGTAACTTCAACCACATACCCACGAATCCCCAGGCTTCACCTCATCCCTTCCATAGACCCTTTCCCCAAATCCATGGGCAGCCCAATCCACCCTCCTCATACCACCCCCTCACAAACTCTATAGCATCATTGCACTACTGTCATGCCCATCCACTGCACAACTACATACCTCCATCTTATCATACATTTTCCCGATATGAGCATTGGCTTACAATCTCCTTCTTCTTTTCTGTCTTCTGTAAACCTCTCTTCCAGACTCTAGCTCTGTGAATCTTCTCAATTTGCTTAACTCATATCTAGGAAGTCATGTAATAATTGTCCTTCAGTGCCTGGCTTGGTTCACTCAACATAATGTCTTCAAGATTCATACATATTATCCCCTGTCTTAACACTGTCTTCCTTCATACAGATGAGTAATATCCCATTGTATGTATATACCACAAGCTATTTATCCATTCATCTGTTGATGAACATTTGGGTTCTTTCCAACTTTTGGCAATAGTGAATAATGTCACTATGAACATTGGTGTGCATATATCTGTACGTGTCCCTGCTTTCAATTCTTCTAGATATATACCCAGGCAGTAGGATTGCTGGATCATATGGCAGTTCTAGAGTTAGCTTCCTGAAGAACTGCCAAACTGTCCTTCACAAGGGTTCTTCCATTCTACATTCCCACCAGCAGTATAAAAAGGGTCCCATTCCTCCAGATCCTCTCCAACACTTGAAGACCTCTGTATTTTTTAATAGCCACTGGTCAAATGGGTGTAAGATAATATCTCATTGTAGTTTTTATTTGCATTTCCCTAATAGCTAGTGATGTTGAGCATCTTTTCATGTGCTTTTTAGCCAATTGTATTTCTTCTTTGGATAAATGTCTATTCAAATCATTTGCCCATATTTTAAATAGGTTTTTTGTCTCTTTATTTTCTAAGTGTAGAATTTCTTTATATATGTTGGAGTTTAGGTCTGTATCAGATATATGGTTACCAAATACTTTCTTCCATTGAGTAGCCTGCTTTTTCACTTCATTGACAAACTCCTTTAAAATGCAAACATTTTTAATTTTGAGGAGGTCCCATTTATCTGTTGTTGTTTTTTTCTTTCATTGCTTGTGCATGGGTTGGAAAGTTCATGAAACTATTTCCTAATACATGATCCTGTATATGCTGCCCTACATTATCTTCCAAAATCTTTATGGTCTTGGTTCTTATATTTAGATCTTTGATCCATCTTGAGTTAATTTTTGTATAAGGTGTGAGAGAGTATTCCTCTCTCTTTCTTTCAGCTATAGCTATCCAGGTTCTTCAAGCACCATTTGTTTAAGAGGCCATTCTCTTGACTTGGTGGCCTTGTCAAATATAAGTTGTTTGTATATGTGAGAATCTATGTCAGAACTCTCAATTCAGTTCCATTGGTCATCATGTCTAACCTTGTGCCAATATCATGCAGTTTTTTACAATTTTTTAAATTATTATTTTTAAAAACATACTTAGATTGCATAAATGTTACACAAAAGTTATAGGGATTCCCATATGCCCCACTGCTCACACCTCCCACAACATCCCACATGAACATCCTTCATTAGTTTGACACATTCATTGCAATTGATAAACACATCCTGGGGCTTTGCCTTTAAGCATGGGCCATAGTTCACATTGTAGTCTATCCTCTCTCTCACACAGTTCTTCATGTTGTGTGATAACATAAAATGGTCATTGCAATGTCACTCAGGTTGATTCCCATGTCCATAAAAAAAACCCATATTGCAATTGTTTGTCCCACTCCTTGCCCCCAGAGCCTCCAGGAGCCACTGGCTCCACATCAATGTTGTAATTTCTTCCACTGCTAGAATCACAATATGTCTATAGTAGAATACTATTAAGTCCACTCTAATCCATATTTCTTTCCCCAATCCCAAGGATTCTGGGATGGTGATGTGCACTCCACCTCCAATTGAGAGGGGGCTTATATCCCATGGGGAAAATGGATGGTACTATCCTGCCTGCAGCTTTAGACTATCTCTGCTCCCTGGGATGACTGTTGCCCATCATCGTCTCCCTGCCAATTGTCCCAGTGAATCTAATCAGCTGTAGAGTAAGTGTTGCAACTCTGCCGAGGTTCTGGGCCCAGCTGGCACGTGGACAGCACAAAGACTTTAGTATCTGGATGTACACCTACAACTCCAGCACCAATTATAGGTTTAAAAATAAGGGACAGATGAGACATGTGCAGAGAAGACATAATTGAACCCAACTTTGTCATTCGTAGGAGCACAAACTCCAAAGAAGGGCCCACTGGCAAGGCACCAAACTTTGGAGCTATCCACATGACCATAGGATCTAGATGGCTCCAGAGCCATCAGGGGCCCCAAAATTTGGGGTAGTATCCACTTTGACAGTCTATGAGATCCTGCTGAGATGTGCATAAGTGTTACCCTGGGCTGACCTCCCGACCCTCTTTGAAGTCTCTTAGCCATATAAACTCATTTGTCTTTACATTTTTCCCTTTTTATCCGAGGTCTTCTAACAGTTGCATCACTTGTTTTTGCTTGGTAGCAATCCCTCGGTACCAGGGAATCTCATCCCCAGGAGTCATGTCCCACACTGGGGGGAAGGTAATGCATTCATATGCTGAGTTTGGCTCTGAGAGAGGCCACATTTGAACAACAAGGACACTCTCAGGAGGTAATTCTTAGGCACCCCATAACAGTACACTAAGTACAATTTCTAGAGCAAAGGCTCATAAGCCTGGTCATCAATATCAAGGACCAATCCGTGGATCATCCTCCTTTGCCAGGAACTGCCTCTGCACTTGGGGGTCTTTTGCTGCTCCCTTAAAGAATGTGGCTGGATGTGAATTCAGTATTCTCTCAGTTATTGTGTGAGTTTCCACCCATAGTGACAATGTCCCATGAACATTTGAACATTTTTACATACCTTATATGTGTGCTCAGGTGAACTTCCTCCCATGCATACCCCATCCCCAACACCCCATACCAACAATCCTCCCCAACCCCAGTTGTAACCCTTCTGTGATCCAAAGCTTCTTCAAAGATGAGGTCATTAAATGGCTGAACACAATTAATAGGAAAATGAAATAATAATGATAAGTTTAAATATGAGATAAAATACATAAAAATTAAAAAAAAACTAAAAATGAAATAAAATTAAAAGATTGGGATATTTAAAAAAATGAAAAGTGCTTAAAAATTTTTTTTTGACATTTTGCCTTTCATCACTGCAATATCTGGTGTCCTGTCTGAATGGTGGCATCTTTACCCCCTCATTCCCCAGTGTCTTACTATTTTTCATTTTGTTTTCAAAGAAGTTTTAGGTCACAGCAAAGTCACACACAGAATACAAGAGTCTCTCACATACCCAATACCCTCCTCCTCGTTTCTTCCCACCCCCTCCCATATTAATACTTTTTTATATGTGGATGGTACCTTTGTTATAACTGATATACAAATAGTGAAACATAGCTACTAAACATGGTCAATGGTTTTCTTTATGGGTTACATTTTAGACTGTTCACTTTTCTAAATTTTGATGATATTTACCTTATCCTGTGTCCATCACTGTAGGATCGTGCAGAACATCTCCACCGACCACGCAATACTCCCTGTTGATCTATTCTATTCCTCTTTTCCCCTCCCCCCCAGAGCCTATGGTGATCCCCTGGCTTGACTCATTGAATTACAAGATTCATGGTTACATGCAACAAAACTGAGGTCTCAACATACTGGTCTGTCCTGCTCCACTAGGAACCGACTCTGCTCTCGAGAGACTCCTGGCTTTCTATTTCTGAACAAATTGGCCCTCTTGAGGATGGGAGTCCAACTCCTTCCCACTCAATATGTGGGTCTCCACCAACTGACACAACAAACCATGACAGAATCATCACTCACACACTCCATAGAAGCTCCTGGTGTGCCCTGTCCTGAATGCCCCCCTATCCAACAACCTAAACAAGTAAGCCTTCCTGACCACATTGATATAAGAGCACTCCCAAATCTGTTCCTTCAACCACATACCCACAAATCCCCAGAGTTCACCTGGTCCCTTTCTCTATTCTCCCCCCAATACCCTGGACCTTCCAACCCACCCTTCCCAATCTAACCACCTGTCAACCCTGCACCATTCAATCCCATAATATCACTACCCTCCTCTCCTATCCCTTCAATAAGCTACTACACTCTATCACCTTACCATAGATTATGTCCGTATGGGTGATGGCTCACATCCTTCTACTCTCTTTCTATTTCTTGTAAACTTATCTTCCAGACAATAGCTCGCTGAGTCTTCTCAGTTTCCTTAATTCATATCAATGAGGTCATGTACTGTTTGCCCTTCAATGCTTGGCTTGCTGCACTCATCAGATGGTCCTTAAGATTCATCAATGTTATACTGTGTGTTAGCACTTTATTCCTTCTCACAGCTGAATAATATTCCATTGTATATATGTACCACATTTTGTTTATCCACTCATCTGTTGATGGGCACCTGGGTTGATTCCAAATTTTGGCAATAGTGAATAATGCCACTATGAACATTGGTGTGCCTCTATTTGTTAATGTCTTTGCTTTCAATTCTTCTGGGTATATACCCAGCATTGGAATTGCTGGTTCATATGGAAGTTCTATAATTCATTTTTTGAGGAACTGCCAAACTGCCCTCCACAATGGCTGAGCCATTCTAAATTCCCACTACCAGTGGATGAGGGTTCCATTTCTCCACATCTTATCCAACACTTATAGTCCCTTTTTTTTAATAGCCACCATTCTAATGGGAGTAAGATGTTATCTCATTGTAGTTTTGATTTGCATTTCCCTAATATCTAGCAACACTGAGAATCTTTTCCTGTGCTTTTTAGCCATTTGTACTTCTGATTCAGAGAAGTGTCTTTTCGGGTCACTTGCCCATTTTTTAAATGGGTTGTTTTTCTTTTTATTTTCAAGTTGTAGGATTTCTTTTTATATGCAGGATATTAGGCTTCTATCAGATATATGGTTGCCAAATATTTTCTTCCATTGGGTAGGATGCCGTTTTCTTTCTTTAGAATGTCCTTTGAGGTGAAAACATTTTTAGTTTTGAGGAAATCCCATTTATCTATTTTTTTTCTTTCTCTCTTCATGCTTTGGGGGTGAAGCTCATGAAACTATTTTCTATTACAAGGTCCCTAGATGCTTCCTTACATTATCTTCTAAGGTCTTTATGGTCTTGGCTCTTGTACTTAGATTTTTGATCCATTTTGATTTGATGTTTGTATAAGGTATAAAATGGTTTTCCTCTGTCATTCTTTTGGATATTGAAATCCAGTTCTCCAAGCACCATTTGTTGATGAGGCCATTCTCTCCCAACTGAATGGGCTTGGTGGCCTTGCAAAATATCAGATGACTGTATATGCAAGGATCTATATTAGAACTCTCAATTTGGTTCCATTGTTCGGTATGTCTATTCTTGTGCCAATGCCATGCATTTTTAACCTCTGTAGCTTTGTAGTATGTTTTAGTGTCAGGTAGTGCAATATCTCCAATTTCGTTTTTCTTTTTCAATATGTTCTTGGCAATTCAGGGCCTTTTACCTTTCCAAATAAATTTTAGAGTTAGTTTTTCCAATTCGTTAAAAAATGTTTTGTTGATTTTATTGGGATTGCATTAAATCTGTAGGTTAGCTTGAGTAGGATAGATATCTTAATGATGTTTAGTCTTCCTGTCCATGAACAAGTAATATTTCCCATTTATTTAAATCTTCTTTGATTTCCTTTAACTGTGTTTGTAGTTTTCTGTATATAGGTCCTTCACATCTTTATTTAAATATATTCCTAGGTGTTTGAATCTTTTAGTTACTCTTATGTTATTTTTTTCTTGATTTCCATCTCAGATTGCTTGTTATTGGTATACAGAAAAGCTACTGATTTTTCAGCGTTGATCTTACAGCCTATGACTTTATTGAACTCATTTATAAGTTCTGGAAGTTTTGTTGTAGATTTCTCAGGGCTTTCTTTATATAGGATCATGTCATCTGCAAATAGTGAAATTTTTACCTCTTCCTTTCCAATTTGGATGCCTTTTATATTTTTTTCTTGCCTCAGTGCTCAAGCAAGTACTTCTAAGGCAATATTAAATAAGAGTGGTGATAGTGGGCATCCTTGTCTTGTTCCCAATCTTAGAGGGAAAGCTTTTAGGATTTCACCATTGAAGATGATGTTAGCTGCTGGCTTTTCATATATACCCTTTTTCATGTTCAGAAAGTTTCCTTCTATTCCTATCTCTTACTGTGTTTTTATGAGGAAAGTTTGCTTTATTTTGTCAAATGCTTTTTCTATGTCTATAGAGATGATCATGTGATTTTTTTCTTTCAATCTGTTTATGTGATGTATTACATTGATTGATTTTCTTATGTTGAACCATCCTTGCATACCTGGGATGAAACCAATTTGGTCATGGTGTGTAATTCATTTGATATATTATTGAAGGTTACTAGAAAGTATTATGTTGAGGATTTGAGCATCTAGGTTCATTAGAGATATTGGTCTGTAACTTTCCTTTCTTGTTTCATCATTGTTTGTCTTTAGTATTAAGATAATGTAGGCATCATAGAGTGAGTTACACAATGTTCCTTCTACTTCTATTTTTTTGCTAAAGCTTAAGCAAGTTTGGTGTTAGTTCTTTCCAGGGTGTTTGGTGGAATTCACCCGTGAAGTCATCTGGTCCTGGGCTCTTCTTAGTTGGGAGGTTTTTGATGGTTGTGTCTATCTCTTTACTTGTAATTGGATGGTTGAGTTCATCAATTTCTTATTTTGTCAATGTAGGCTGCTTGTGAGTTTCTAGGAATTTATCAAATTTCCTTTAAATTATCATTCTTGTTGGCATAAAATTTTTCAAAGTATCCTCTTATGATACTCTTTATTTCTGTGAGGTCAGTAGTGATATCTCCTTCCTCATTTCTTATTTTGTGTATTTGCTTCTGCTCTCTTTTTTTCTTTGTTTTTCTGGCTAAGGTTTTGTCAATTTTAATGATCTTCTCTCAGAACCAGCTTTTGGTTTTGTTTATTTTTTTCTAGTGCTTCCTTATTTTCTATTTCATTTAGTTCTTCTCTAATCTTTGTTTTATCCTTCTGTATAATTCCTTTGGGGTTAGTTTGTTATTGTTATTCCAATTTTCCAGGTGTATAGTTAGGTCTCTGATTTTAGCTCTTTCTTCTTTTTATGTATTTATGGCTATGAATTTCCCTCTTGGTACAGCTTTTGCTGTATCCCATATGTTTTCATATGTTGTGTTGTTTTTTTTATTCGTTTCAAGGGGTTACTGATTTCTTTTGAGATTTCCTTCTTAACCCATGGTTTGTCTTAGAGTGTGTTGTTTAACTTCCAATTCTTTGTGCCTAATCTGGTTCTCTGGCCCTTACTGATTTCCAATTTCATTCCATTGTGGTCAGAGAAATTTATTTGTATAATCTCATTCTTTCAGAATTACTTGAGATTTTTTCTGTTGTCTATCATGTGGTTTATCTTGGAGTATAATTCATGTTCACTTGAGAAGAATGTGTATCTCACTGTATTTGGGTGTAGTGGTCTGTATATATCTATTAGGGCCAGATCATCTAATGTGTTAACCAAAGTCTTTGTTTCTTTATTGATTCTTTGTCAAGATGTTCTGTCTAATGGTGAAAATGTTGTATTAAAATCCCCCACTATAATTGTAGAGGCATCTATTTCTTCATTTAATTTTACAGTGTTTGCCTCATGTATTTTGAGGTGCCCCTGTTAGGTGCATAGATGTTTGTGATTGTTCTTTGTTTTTGGAAAATTTCACTAATATATAGTGTCCATCTTTGTCTCTTACAATAGTTCTGCATTTAAAGTCTATTTTGTCTGATATTAGCATATGTCTTCCACCCTTTTTTGATTATTGTTTGCTTGTAAGATTGTTTTCCAGCCATTCACTTTCAACCTCCTTGAATCCCTGGGTTAAGGTGGGTTTCTTGTAGACAACATATAGATGGGTTATATTTTCTTCTCTATGGTGCCAATATGTGTCTCTTGACTGGTGAGTTTAATCCATTAACATTCAGTGTTGTTACTCTCAGGGAATTACTTATATTAGCCATATTTTCTTTGAGATTATGTATGTCATATTTTTTTTATTTCTCTTTTTGTTGTTTTAGTTATTCTTACTTTCTTCTCAAGCTCTATCTCTCCTGTTTTGTCCTTTGAACCTGCAGAACTCCTTTTATTATTTCTTGAAGGGCCGGATTCTTATTGGCATACTCTCTTAAATTATGTTTATTTGTGAATATTTTGAACTCTCCATCATTTTTGAATGCCAGCTCTGCTGGGTAGAGAATTTTTGGCTAATTTTTTTTTTTCTTGTAGTACTTTACCTATGTCATACCACTGCCTTCCTGACTCCATGGTTTCATTTGAGAAATCAGCACTCAATTTTTTTGAGCTTCTCTCATATGTGATGGTTCTTGTCTCTCTTGCTGCCTTCAGTATTATCTCTTTGTCTTGAGCATTGGGCAATTTGATGAGTATATGTCTTGGAGTAAGCCTATTTGGATTTATACTGCTTGAGGTTTGCTGTGCATTCTGGACTTGTACATCCATCTCCCTCAATAGGGTTGGGAAGTTTGCAGCCATTATTTCCTGCAACACTCCTTCTGTCCCCTTTCCCTTCTCTTCTCTCTCTGAAATGCCTATAATGTGTATGTATGTGAATTTTGTGTTGTCCTTCAAATCCTTATGTCCCTGCCTCATTTGTTCTATCTTTTTGTTCTACTATTTGTTTTATTTCAGATGGACTGTCTTCTACATCACTAATTCTTTCCTTTGCCTGTTCAAATCAGCTGTTATGTGTTTCCAGTGTCTTTTTTATATCTTTGATTGTGCCATTCATCACCATCATATCTGTTATCTTTTTATTTATGTTTATAATTTCTACAGTATGTTTTCCCAGTGTCCGCTTAATATCCTTAATCTCTCCCCTCACTTTATTTAGTTGGTCATGATATTTGTTTGAACACCTTTGATTAGTTGTTCAATGTTCTGCACCTCTTCCTGGTTTTTATTTGTTCATTGGACTGAGCTGTGTCTTCCTGTTTCTTAGTATGGTTTGTAAATTTTTGTTCCCCTCTGGTCATCGTTTTGTCTTGATGGGATTATTCAGTTGATTAGCTTCTCTCTTTATGGTTTTACTTAAATGCTGTTTTTTTCATATATATGTTACCTCTTTAACATTTTGTTCTTCTTATTCTATTGCATTGCTATTGTCTATGTTCCTTTGGAGGAAAAAATTAAGGCCAGGGAAAGTGAAAGAGGTAAGGAAAGTAAAAGGATAATAGTAATAATAATAGTAAATATTAGAAGAGGAACCATTTATGGCTTTGAAAAATGAATATTTAACTCATGTAAGCAGTGTAGAGTAATTGGAATAGAAAAGGGGGGTGCCAACAATGAAATGGAAAATCAAATAGAGAAAAATATATAGACTGAATTAAAATGCCAGTATGATGAGGAGAGAGGGAAAGAGAAAAGAAAAGACAAAAAGAAAAAAAGTCAAGAAAAGAAAGAGAACTGGATATATGAAGTAGAAAGTAAAACCAGAAAATTTGGAGACTAAAGAAAGAGAGGTGGAATGTATGAACAATAACAAAAAGCAGAAGATAAAATGATGAAGGAAGGAAAAGAGATAACCTTGGTATACAAAATCAGTATATACAGAAAAGGGAAATCAAGGAAGAGGAGACACAGTAACCATGAATCAAGCCAGCAGCACCTTGAGAAATTTATCTCTTCATCCGACTTCCTCCAGATCGATGCACTAAGGCCTCCTACTCTGTGGGTTCTCAAAATAGATCACTTGGACAGGATTTTGTGTCCACTCTGCTGTTATTTGTGAGGGAGATCTGCCTATGTTCCTTTGAAAGAATAAAAATTGGAACCAGATAAAAGGAGAAAGAGATAGGAAGACAAAAGGAATAAAAATAATGGTATTAGTGAGAGGCAGGAGAGGAAATGTACAAGACCTAGGAAATTGAAAAAGTAACAAAGTAGGAAGCACAGAAGATTACGATTAGGAACGTGGAATTGAAACAATGAAAAATGAAACAGAATAGAAAAATAAATATATAGATTGAATCAAAATGCTGGAATGGAGAGAAGAGAGGAAAAGAAAACAGAGAAGAGAGAAAGAAAAACATTAAAAAGAGTGTATTACAGAGAAAAACGGAGAGAGGGATAAATAGAAACAAGAAAAATTGCAGACCAAATAAAGGAGGTGGAATGAAAGATCAACTATGGAAAACAAAATGTATAAATATGAAGGAGTAAACAGAAGTACCATAGGTAGAATAGATCTGTAAAAGAATAAAAGTAAGAAAACACAAAAATAAACAGGCAGAGATATAAAGGGAGGGGAAACAAAACAAGCAAGAAACAAGGCAGCAGCAACTTAAAAAAAAAAAAAAGAAGAAGATATCTATATTTTCCCTGTCATAAAGTTTCAGCTGGCTGCCTGATAACCTGATAGGTCTCTTCTCAAGGAATAGACAGGAATCAAACCAGGACCTTATATGTGATAGGCAGGAATTGTCCCACTGAACTATTCTGCTTCCTTGGGTTAACTAGCCTTTCAGAAGTCTATCAGCCTCTTTTCCCTAAGGCAATTTAGATCCCCTGCAGTTAGCTGAAGTGGTGCTGATCCCCAACTGTCTCTGACTGCTCTCTGATGTAATTTCTCTCTTTACCTAGGTGGCTGGGTGTGACCTCCAGCCTGGGATGATCCCTCTCCCCTCTCCCTGTCAAGTCCAGGTTCCTTCCGATATTCAAGGGGGCCCCAGCTGGCTAAACTCAAGGCAAAAAATTCTCTCTTAGCTCTCCCCGACCTCTGTTCCTCACAGGGAATCTGCTGTTCATGCACACATTTGGAGCAGGGAGCTGGGTCTCCACCTAGTCTGTCCACCATGCGGGCCAGGGATGTGTACCCCTTCCAGTCACTGAGGTAAGCAACCCCCAATTATTCCTGGCTTCCCTATCTGTCCAGTACCCTCCTAGATGACTCAAAGCACTCCCTGTGGAGGTAGAAGTCTGTTCTACTCTTAGATAAAATTCACCAGGAGTTTTACCCTCACTTAATGTCCCAGGGGTGGGGAAGGGGAGCCCTTTCCAGCAGCGAGGAGGTTTAATAACTCACGATTACTTGTTTTGGCTTCTTCGTGTTTCTGACCCTCACTCTTCTGGGAGTTGGTAGGCAGTGTCCTGGTATGCTGTGCTCCAAAGCAGGTCCCCATGACAGCCTCTGTCTTTTATTTTTTTATTATTTTAGTGAGAGCTGAGATTGATATGTCTAACCCATCGGCCATGTTCCCACAATCCTCCAAGTCAAAATTTTAACATTTAGAACTTAAAACTTTTATTTCTTATGTTAATCTATAGATGGAATTAATGAATCAATAATAAAACTATTGAAGTGTCCATACTAAAGGTATTCAATGATTATGAAATAATGACTCAGATTTTTGTAATAAAAACATTGTTTGAGACAATGTTTCTCCTCTTGTTATTGAAGAACCTCTGAAGGATTTATCTTAGCACACATGTGGTAAATTTAAAAAATGTGTTAAATATTCAGTCTAATAAAAAAAATATGAACAAAAAGAAAAAAGAAAAAAAGAATCTTCATTCTGTTCATATGCTGGTTGAACCCTGAATCTCAGCAGAGTTGTAACATCTACTCACCACTTCATCTGACTCACCCAGGACAACTGAAAAATGGATGATGATGGACAATGCTTATCTGAGGATGCAGAGAGTGTCTGCAACTGAAAGCAGTATACTTCTATCCATTTACCCTATTAGATCTAAGCACTCTTTTAATCAGAGGCAGAGTGGGCATCACCACCCCAAAATCCTCAAGATTGAGGCATGAACAAATATAAAGAGGGAAATCAACTATGGAATAAGGTAGACTTATGATTATTCTAGCAGTGGAAGAACTGGTATCAGTGCTATAAAGCAAGGAGCTACCAGAGATTCTGAGGGGAAGGAGAGGGAAGAATAGGTTCAACATGGGAGCATTTTTGGGTTATTGGAATTGTCCTGCATGACATTGCAATAATTAATAAAGGACATTATACATTTCATCAAAACCTATAATATTGTGTAGGGCAAAGTGTAAATTATAATGTAAACTATAGTCCTCGGATATTACAATGCTTCAATATGTGTTCATCAATTGTAACAAATGTACCACACTAATTAAGGATGTTGTTAATGTGGGAGAGTGTGGGAGGGGTGGGGGTGGAATATATGGGATTCCCCTATAATTTTGATGTAACATTTATGTAATCTAAAGCTCTTTTAAAATAAAAAAGTAAATAAAATGAGGTGCTCAATTTCACTTTTATTTATACTTATCCAAAGATTAGAATTGGAATTATGAAACTTTACTTTCAACTGAAATGAAAAGCAAGCCTGATAATGTCAAATGAAATCCTTACTCATAAAAGAATAACATTATTAATGTGCTCATTATTCAATTGAATTTTTTGGCTTAAATGCAAACTTTAGATATAGACAAATTTACCTTTTATATTTTTACTAAAGATAATGCCAGAAAACTGTTTATGTGAAAGGAAGTGTTACACAGAAATGTATCCAGCCAGATTCATCGTCCTTTGCTGTCAGCACCATATATTACCAGTGAACTAAGAGGTTAAATACCTCAAGAAATTCTCTACCACAGATGTTTGGACCAATTTAAATTGTATATGCACTGTCATCAGGGAAAATAACCTTTGTCTACCACTCTCTTCATTAAGGTAGGCCAAGCACAATTATTCCATTTTTCTTCAAATGCCCAAATTAATCAAGTGTGTTCTCTTGGAAACAAATAAACAAAAATATTAATAAGTCCCATAATGATCTACTTAATGTCCCTAGCTAGCTCCATCTGAGAACTGGAAAGTGGAAGTAGTGAAATCCCAAATGCAAAATTCAACAGGTGCTGCCTTTGATCCAGACTGAGTGTTTTCCTCCCAGGCTTTACTCCTTAGTATTGACTGCAAATATTTTACTTAATTTTTCTTTCCTCTGCACCTTCATCTACAAAATGAGGAAGAGAAAAGCATGCATTTTAAAGGGTTTTGTGTGCATAAAATATTGATTAATTCAAAGATTGTAGAAGAGTGTCAGTTTCATGGGAGACACTAAATGTTTGAAAATATGAGGATAAATTTTTAAATTATGTATTATTTTGATGAAGAGTCTGCATTGATCAATAATATTTAGTTTTATTTTTGCTGGTATCTTCAAATACACAAATTAGAAACTTACATAAAGAGAAACATGGTTTATTTATATAACTATATGTGACTTCATCAATTTATTGATTATCAGAACTCTCATTTAAAAATAAACATAAAAGGCCCAGGTATATATATCATACACCCATGCAGCACATTCTATACATATATAAGGAAAGTTCCTTGGTCTTTTTTCATTTTGAAATATGCAGTACTATTGCTATCTTTGTACTTTTATGTAATTCTCCATATTTCTTTTAAGGGCCCTCAGCATTCTGTCTGAAAGTGACCCCTAAATACTCTGTACTGGAGTAGGGGAGATCTTTTACAATTCTAAGAGTTGAGCTTGGTTATGGAATGAAATTTCTGCCTCTGTATGAGATACTGGCAAAGTTAGATCTGGGCACAGGTTATTTATAAGGCCCCTATTTGTACATGATATTAAAATAATTTGGACTATTTTTGTGTGTTTCTCTGGTGCTAAGCAGGGTTATCAGTATTTTATGTTATTAGTCAGTACCCAGACTCCCACTGTCCCTCTTATGTAGATACTATGAAAAATTTCCACATTTCTGAAATACAGAAGTTGCCTAATTCTTCATAGAGGGCAAGCAGTGGAGGCAAAATTTGTCCATATATATCCCACTACAGTGTCTGTGTTCCTGTCTGTCACAGTTAGAGCCACACAACATTTAACACATCAACAAAGATGTTTATACTGTACTAAGAACATTTTAAAATACAGTGTTTAAATCCAAATACAACAAGAATTATCAATTGGAAGGTGTATCCACACACCCCAAGGCCATTGCTTTACTCATATAATTGGAAATTAGCCCATCTATTTTTTCCCAGTAGTGTGCAAGAACTACTAAACTACCTAGAAAAAGTTAAACAAAAATATCAGCATTAGAGTTACTAATGGAAATCAGAATTAGAAAGCAATTTTTAGAATTATTTTGTCTTGCTTTTAAAGTTTAATCTAGTGCTAATTAATATTTGTACATCATGAGGTTTTATAATAAAATTACTGCACAAATACTTCAGAATTTTCTTGAAGAAAACTGAAGGTTTTATCTGTTTATATGGTCCACAGAAATTTGGAAGAGAGAAGAATTTCCACTGAAGATTCTTTTACCTTAGCTGAGTATAAATATTTCTACAAATAGACCTGATTCTTACATAAGGCTCTATCTTCAGATGTTAAGTTATCCGTTGTCAGTTTCAATAACATCCAACCACGTCCCATTATATAGCACATAGAAACTTCCAGAACCCTATTCTCTGTATGGTTCATGGTATTGTCTATGAATGAGAGGGATTTACATGCAATTTTTCAGATTGGAAGAAAACAAAATAAATTATTCTCTGAATAAGGCAATGTGTGGGTAGTATCAATACCTACACCGGTATTGATGTCCTTGCTTTATTTTTATGAAAATTAAAAAATCATTTCAAATATGTAGAGTTCAGAATCCAAATGATCCGATGTCAAATGGTTCCTAAATTCTTTTTTTCTAATATATTCATACATTTCATAATATTTAGGACCTTCTTTTCTTAGGTAAGTGTTGTAATCTGTTAACCTGCCAAAAACAATATATGAGAAATGGTTTGGCTTTTACAATGTGGATTTATCAGCTTACAAGTTTATGGTAATGAGACTGAGAAAAATGCCCAAATCAAGGCTTCATCCGACAATGCTTTCTCCCTAAAGTCTCCTGCAGGTGATCCTGGATGCCACTCTCACATGGCAAGGCATTTGGCAGCAGCTGCTGTCCTCTCCCTCCTCTTCCAGTATTGTTTTCTTCAGCTTCCTGCTTCCTGTGGCTTTCTCTCTATGTCTATATCCATCTTGTTTATAAAGACTCCAGTAAGAGAATTAAGACTCATGCTTGATCATGTCTTAAGAAGTAACCTAATCAAAGGGCCCTAATTACAATAGATGTACAACAAGGAATGGATTATCTTTAAGAATATCCTTTTCTGGGTCCATATAGCTTCAAACTATCAGACTAAGGATACTATTAATCAAGTTGAACAAATCCCAAACTTTCAAACTAAAAAAGATGCAAAGAATATGTTAATTAACAGAAGATAAATATAAACATAAACTCCTTGAAATAATAACCTCTATTTTTTTTCACTCTTGTCCTAATTTATGGTTCAATATGACACCTGCTTCACTCATTGCACCACATAATTCTCTATCCCACCTCATGTTTATTTTACTACTTACAAATAAAATTGTTCACTTTCCAATGCAGTCGACATTGGAAACATTCTGCCCTAAACTATGTAAAAAATGATCAAGATTTACCTATGATGTTGTTCAGAAAATTTGGATATAAAGATGTTTTGAAATCGTTCCATTTTCATATATGAAATAATTATATTCACCAAAAATGAGAAAAGGATGTGATCTTCCTTAATTTATAGTTTGATACATTAAGCTCAATCATTTCATAATTTCTAGCTAAAATACAGAAAAAAAGTCAGGATAATTAGTAAACATACATATTTTTAAATGCTTAACAAATAAGAAAAATCAACCCAATTCACTATTAGATTTGATTATATGACTTGAAGTTTAAAAAAAATTACTTTTGATGGAATATTAAAAATGATTGTTGGGTACTATTGTTTTGTTCAAGAGTGCTATTATTGTTGGGTTTAATGGCAACAAAAGGAGATGTTATAATGTTTTGTCTTTTTCTCTTCAAAATTTCTTTACATCATTAGTTAAATTTATTCCTAAAAATTTGAACATTTTATTTACTATTTTAAGAGGAATTTTGTTCTTGATTTCTGTCTCGGATTGCTCATTACTACAGTAAAGAAACATTACTGACTTTTCCATGTTGATCTTGTATTCTGACACTTTTCTGAATACATTTATTAGCTCTAATAACTTTGTTAATTTTTTGTGATGTTTTATAAATAGGATCATGTCATCTGAAAATATTGAAAATTCTCCTTCTTCCTTTCAAATTTGTCTGTCTTGCACAATTTCTCTGGCTAGAAATTCTAGGAAAATGATGAATAACTGTGTTGACACTGGGCATCCTTGTCTTGTTCTAAAACTTAGAAAGCTTTCAGGCTTTAACCATTGAGAATGATACCAGCTGTGGTTTTTTTTTTCAAAGAGACCCATTGTCATGTTGACAAAGTTTCTTACTCATCATTCTTTTGTAAGTGTTCTTGTCAAGTAAGCATGATGAATTTTTGTCAAATGCATTTCTGCATCAATTCAGATGGTCGTGTGCTTTTTCCCTTTGCTTTAATGTGGTACATTACATTAATTGATTTTCTTATGAATAAACAAATCTTGCATACCTTGGAAAAAATCCACTTGATCATGGTGTATAAATCCTTTGAGGTGATGTTGGATTAAATATGCAACTATTTTTTAAGAATTTAATATCAAATCCAAAGACTATCTCATGAATATAGATGCATAATTCCTAAAAACATCTATATTCATGAGATAATTTTTCTGTAATTTTATTACAGTGTCTTTCCCTGGGTTTCATATTAGCATGATATTGGCCTCATAAAATAAAATAGGTAGTTATCTCTCCTCTTCAAAAGTTTAGAAAATTTTCATTAGAACTGGTATTAATTTTCCTTGGAATGATTCATAGAATTCACCTGTGGAGCAATCTGGTCCTGGGCTTTACATTGTTAGGGGATTTTTGATGATTGATTCAATTTATTTGTTGTAATTGTTCTGTTTATGTCCTGCATTCTTTTCTTGAATCTGTGTATGTTGTTTGTGTGTTTCCAGGAATGTGTCCAATTCACCTAAGTGGTCTAATTTATTGGCATACAAGTGTTGAAATTATCCTCTTATGATTCTTTTTATTTTTGTGGGTTCTGTAGTATGTCCCAACTCTCATTTCTGATTTCATTCACTGGTGTCTTCTCTTATTTTTTTTGGTCAGTCTAGCTACAGCTTTGTCAATTTTACTGAACTTCGATGAACCAAATTTTGGTTTGCTCATTCTCTTTGTTGTTTACTTATTCTCAATTACATTTATTACTATTACTCTCTTCCTAGTTACTTCTTTCCTTCTCCTTTCTTTGGTGGTTAGATTGATGGTTTTTTTCTTATTTTCCAGTTGTGCACTTCATATTTGATTTTAGCTCTTTCTTCATTTTTAATGTAAGTGTTTAGGCCTATAAATTTTCCTGTCATCACTGCCTTCACTGTGTCATAAGTTTTGATATGTTGTATTCTTTTTTCCTCCATCTCAGTTATTTACTGATATCCCTTGTAGTTTCAACTTTGACTCACTTGATTGTTTGAGTGTTCCTTATCTTCCATATATTTGTGGATTTTCCAGTTCTCTGCCTGTTATCGATTTCTAGCTTCATTCCATCATGGTTAGAGAAGACGCTTTGTATGATTCCAGTCTCTCTATGTTACTGGAGACTTGGTTTATGATCTAACATTTGGTCTATCCTGGAGAATGAATCATGTTCACTTCAGAAGAATGTGTATATTTCTTCTCTGGATTTCAATGTTCTGTATATATCTCACAGATACAGTTCATTTATCATATTTTTCAAGTTCTCTTTTTCCTTACCTTCTTTCTAGATATTCTAAATACTGATGAGAGTGTCTCCAACAATTATTGTAGTGTTGTCTATTTCTCCCTTCAGTTTTGCTCATGTTTATCTAATGTATTTTGGGGCACAATCATTAGGTGTATATATATTTGTGATTGTTGTTTCTTCTTAGTGGAATGTAGTAATTATATACTAATTACTATATGCTGTCCTTCATTGTCTCTTATTGTAGCTTTTGACATACTGTTATTTGCCTGATTTTAGAATATCTACTGCAGTTTTTTGGTTACAATTTTCATGGAATATCTTTTTCCATCCTTTCACTTTCAACCTATTTGCTTCTTTAGTACAAAGGTGGGTCTTTGTAAATAACATATAGATGGATCATGCTTTTTATCCATTCTAAGAAACTGTGTCTTTTGACTGGGGTGTTTCTTCCATTAATGTTCATTGTTATTACTGCAAAAGCAGTAGTGATTTCAGCCATTTTTAAAAAATTTTTCATTATATGGCATATCATATTTTACCTGTATTTCTTTTATCACAACCTCCCTTTTTGTATAATTGATCTTTTGTGATGTATTTTACTGATTCCTCTCTAATTTCTGTATCTTTATATTTTTAATATGCTTTCTTTTTGGTTACCCTGGGGTTTATATTATACAACTTCATTTACAGCCTACTAATTTGGGTGAG